>JBAMBR010004894.1:0-25929 GCA_037044475.1 Zaprionus obscuricornis | reverse complement strand
TATTAAACAGAAAATTAAAAAAAAACACATATTGAAATAAAAAAAAAAAAATTGTTTATATTAACAATATACATATATTTATTGTTAAAAAAAAATAAATAAAAATAAAAACACGGAAAAGGCGAAAAAAAAACGTTATGAAACAAATTTATATATATAAAAATAAAAACAAAAAAAAAGAAACTTACATTGACGAAGCTGATATTGTTAGTACCTTAAAAAAAAAGAAACAGAACAGAAATATGAAATGATGAACAACAAAAACAACAATTAATATTATTAATATAATTGTAATAATAATTAAAAAAAAATTAACAATGATGAAATTGTAGCATTAAAATCAATAATAATGTTGTCTTTAAATATATATATAAAAAAAATTTATATATATAAAGAAAATTTGAGATTCTGTTTTTATAGACAATGCAATGAGTAACAACAACAACCAAGAACAACAACAACAATAACAAGCAAAAATAAAATTTGTTATTTTTGCATTAAGAAAACAAAAAAAAAAAATACAACTAAAAAAAAAATAAATAAAAAAATGGCATTATATGCATTGTTTATATACACAAAACATGTTTGAATTTGATGCAAAGTGGTAACAAAAAAAAAAAAACAAAAACAAAATATATATATATAAAAGAAAAAAAAAAAAACGTAATAAAGATTGATATTGAAATGTTGAAACCCCAAAAAAAAGAAAAAAAGAAACAAAAAAAATACAAAATGTTTTTATTGGTTTTTGGTGGGGGATAAAATGCAAAAAAAAATTATAATTTTTATAGTAAAAAAACAAAACTAATTAAATTATATTTCTCTTTTATTTATTTTACAGATGCTTTAAGAGAGTGACATGTGACTATAAGACACAGAATATTTATATAAGAAATTAAGTTTCTATATTATATATATTTATATTTTATATATATATTTTTTTATATATAAAATATATTTATATATTATATATATTTTTTTATATATATAAAATATATTTATATATTATATATATTTTTTTATATATAAAATATATTTATATTTTATATATATTTTTTTTTATTTATAAAATATATTTATATTTTATATATATATATTTTTTATACATAAAGTATATTTATATTTTATATATATATTTTTTTATATATAAATTATATTTATATTATATATATTTTTTTTTTATTTATAAAATATATTTATATATTATATATATTTTTTTTATATATAAAATATATTTATATTTTATATATATATTTTTTTTTTTATTTATAAAATATATTTATATTTTTTTTATATATAAAATATATTTATATTTTTTTATATATATAAAATATATTTAGTTTAGCTTTAAGTTCGCGCAGAGTCAGGTCAATTATGTTAATAAAAAACTTAATTGCTACCGTTATTTTCATAGTAGACGGTACTACCTGCCTTCTATGTTATGTTTCTTTTTGTAACATTTACATTAACATAACGTTTACGCATTAAAAAGTGTTCAACTGGTAAGATTAATGGTCAAAAAAAAACCGACAAGAATAAGAAATTTATTAAGTTGCATTAAAATTAATTGAAATTTTAATTAGTTTAGTTTAAAAAAAAAAAAAAAAAAATCATTTTAGTATATTTTATTTTGGTATTTTTTTTTTTTATTTTTTTTGTATTTTTAGTATCTATATCTATATAAAATCTTTCAGTAATGAATTATCTCTCCTCTCTCACTCTCTCTCTCTTATTCTGCCTGCAAAAATTGCTCTACGCTCTATCGCCTCTGCCTTTTACTGCCAAATGGTTTTGCTGTGCGACGGTAGTTAAAAAAAAAAAAAGAAAAAAAAAACTCTTCTACTTATTGATTTATTTCTGCCTTTCACTCTAGCTCTCTCATATCATATAATCATCATTATCATCAACGTATAATATATTTATGTATTTTTTTTTTATTATTATTATTTTATTTTTTTGGTAACTTTGCAAAAACTTTTGTCAAACATATTTTTAACCTATTATTTTCTCTTTATTTTCATATTTTAGAACAAAACTGGACATTGGCTGTGAAATCGGTAACATCGTTAAATAATATTGCAAAAAGTATGCAACATGCTGCTGCAACAACAACAATTGTGGAAACACAAAATCTATCACAACAACAAGGTCCACATACATGTCCACGTTGCGACAAGGCTTACACATATAAAAAGAATTTATGGCGACATTTACGTTTCGAATGTGGCAGATTACCAACAGAAAAGTGTCAACATTGTCAATATGTTGCACGTTATAAGCATAGTCTTAATATGCATATGAAGACACAACATCCGGAACAACAATTATTAACAGCACGTGGAACAGCACGTAATCTCTTTGAGCCGCATGGTGGCAAGTTAGTTTAAAAGTGTTTTATTTTTTTTTTTTTAATATTATCAACAATATCTTGTGAATATTTCTCTTCCTATTTTGATCTCAAAGTTCACTATTTGTATGTAATGACTGTCTGTGTGTGTGAGAGAGTGTGTGTGTCTGTGATTTATTTTTTTTGAGTGTATTTTTAACAGGTAAGTGCAGGCGCGCGTTGCCATGTAAGTTTCAACCTGTTGTTCTAGTTGTTTATTTAGTAAAAAAAAAAAAAAAAAATAAAAAAAACAAATTTTAAACTTGCCACAAATCATGAAATAATTTGTTAAATAAAAACTGCCTTTTGCAACAAAATTGAAATGTGTCATTATTGCATTTATTTGTTATTTAGCATTTAAGCAGAATATTTTTTTTTTTAAGATATTTAGGGGCACGGTTTTTTATATTAACTTTAATATAAATATAAATATTAATATAAATATTTTTCTATATATATATTATTATTTTATTTTTATTTTTATTTTTTTTTTCTCTGTGTGACGTTACCACAACTCTCATAATTTTTATATACATATATATATATTCCTTTTGGCTTTGGTGAATTTTTTGTTGTTGTTGTTTTTAATTACAAAAAACCAACAACAACAACAGCAGCACATACACACAAAAAAAAACAATTATGTATAAAAAAAAAAATAAATAAAAATAAAAATGTTTATAAAACTTAACATTAAATTTAAGCAGTGTAAAAAAAAAAAGAACAATTTCTTTGCTTGTTTAAAAAAAGAAGAAGAAGAGGAAATAACAAGAGATGACAGGTCACACGTTTATGAGCTGAGAGAGCAGTCTGAAAGCAGCAGAAAATTCAAGATACAAAATACAAAAAAAATTTAAAGAAATATCAAGAGCAAATTATACTACGCATAAAAGTCAAGCTGCTGGTAAACTTGTTTTTTTTTTTCTATTTCTCAATAGTAATAATAATAATAATAATTAATAATGCAATAATTTTATTTATTTTATTTTTTTTTTTCTTTCGCCATCATGCCCCTTTCTCTCTCTCTCTTTCTCTATTCTATCTCTTTCGTCCAATCATCCTTTGATTTCTTCATAGCAGCCAAACAGGATAAATCGGAACAAACAGAAAGTGCACCAGATGAATTTGAATTAGATGATTGTCTACTTGAAAGCAATGATATTGTTATAACACAAAATAAAGATGGTTTTGTTTTGCATGTTAAGAAACTTGGTAATATAACAGCTGCTAAACTTAGCGGTGAAGATGAACAACAACAACAACAACAACAACAACAACAAACGGCAGCTGTCACTGTTACTGGACCTGCTGGACAGCCAACACAAACGATAACAGAATTGCTTAGCGCTGCAGCGCATGCTGATGTTAAGCCAACATTGACGACACTTACAAATACACCTATAAAATTGCCCTCAACTGAATGTGGTAAGTTTTTTAGCAATATATACAAATATATAATATATATTAATTTATAATAATTTTTAAAAAAATATTTTGCAATTTTTTCAGAGCTCATCAATATTAAGAAAATTATACCAGCATCTACAACAATTGCTACACATGGTGGCAGTAGTAGCAGTACTACTGCAACTATTATACATCCTCATCACATCATACAACATGTGACACAGGAGACACAACAGCAGCATCAGCAACAACAACAACAGCAGCAACAACAACAGCAACAGCATCATCATCATCAGCAGCAACAGCAACAGCATCATCATCATCAGCAGCAACAGCATCATCAACAGTTGCATATTGAAGAAGTGCCACAAACCTCACATCATCATCAACAACAACAGCAACAGCAACATCATCACCAACAGCAACAACATCAGCAGCAGCAACAGCAACAACATCAACAGCAGCAGCAACAACAGCAGCAACAGCAACATCAACAGCATCATCATCAACAGTTGCATGCTGGCACTCAGCAAGTACAAAGCATAATAACAACACATCCTGGACATACAATTAATTTAGTTGGTTTGCGTAATGTACAAATTGGTGAACAAAAACCAAATATATCATCATCACGTATACGTTATTCACGTGGCAAAATGATAACAGTGCCAGCAACAAGTAATTTACAAATTGTTGAAACACACGAAGCCATACCGCATCAACATCATGAATTGGCCGATGGCACCAAATATGAGATTAGTGAAATTGATTTAAATAATCCAAATGCATCGGCAGCGATTATAAGTGATTTGGTTAAATATGCTGAAATTGATGATATTGAATTGCCAGATGGTACAAAAATTGGCATTGGTTTTGCACCCTCTGAAATTACTGAACATATGCAAACATCGGGTGGTGAAACGCATATAACAACCATTGAGCATGATCCACAAGAATTGCAAGTACATCAACATGAACAGCAACCACATACGCATCACATACATACAACACAGTTGCAAACACATCATATACATCAGACAACTGTAGTGCAAGAGCAAGAGGAACATCAAGATCAACAAGAGCATCAACATCAACAGCATCATCATATACAATTGCAGGCCGAAGATGATGATGGTGTTGAGACAATAATACCAGAAGAATTGGGTGTACATGATTCTAGTAAAAGTTATACAATATTAACGACACGACCAATGAAAGAGGAATCTGATGCTGGTGGTGATCCCAGTGGTATGACATATGAATTATCATTAAGTGATTCATCGTTGGGACCATGTGATGATCCAGAATCACGTTATGTTTGCCGTCATTGTGGTAAAAAATATCGCTGGAAATCAACATTGCGTCGTCATGAGAATGTTGAATGTGGCGGCAAAGAGCCATGTCATCCGTGTCCCTATTGTACCTATAAAGCTAAACAGCGCGGTAATCTTGGTGTGCATGTGCGTAAACATCATCCTGAGAAGCCACAATTGGAAAGTAAACGTGGTCGTAAGATCTAAGCAGATGGAGGAGACATTCTGAGAGAGAGAACTGTAGGAACCGAAGGCATAAGCGCCAAGCCGTGAGTAATACACGATACAAAGCTAAAGAAAACAAAAAGTAAACAGCAAAAAAAAGAAAAAAAAAAACAAAATAATTTCTGCATTAAGTTACAGCAAGAAAAAAAAAAGAAAAAAAAAAAGAAACCAGTTTTCATATATTATTAATTTTTTATTATCGATTTGATTTTGACTTTTTTATATACATATATATATGTATAAACTTTATATATATATATTATATTTCTATATCTATATTTTTTTCTCTTGCATCATTTTGATAATCGATGCAAATTTTTGTTTAGTTGTTGATTATTTGCTTAAGTTCAAACTAAACTTTTAATATATAAAAATATATATATATATTTTTTTTTTAAAAAAAAAATCATGAATCCATTTTCACAAACTTTAAAAAACGTTAATGCGTTTTATTTTTTTTTCTGTTATGCTCATATAATTCGGCTTTAATTTATGTCTTCATGTATAATTTTCATTTTGATTGCGTAATTTAAAAAATTACATTTACCGGGAAAAAATCAATGAAATATACACAAAAATAAAAAGCAAATAATAAAAAAAAAATTTAAGAATCATGTGCAAGTATTTTCATGGAAATAACACAAAGAAATTATGTTTAAAAAGAAAAAAAAAAAACAAAAAAAAAAAAGTTAAAAATTAATCATAAAAAAAATAGTTTAGATTTCGTTATGTAAGAATTTCAAATGCACTTCAACAAAATATATAAATAATAATTAATTGCATTATATATATTAATGTCTTCGCAGAAAGTAACAGTACCTAGCAAATCTTCTATAGAAATTCGTGTAAAAAAAAAACAGCAAAAAAAAACAAAAAAAAATGCGTTATTAAAAGGGAAAATTCTAAGTATTTAAAAATAAATAAAGTGCACAATGGGTGTGTTTTTATTATTACTGTATAAAATATCACAAACAGCAAACAAAAAAATATTTCAATGTATTTAAGTTACAAAAGCAGCACACAGAAAATAGTTGAAAAGAAAAACAAAAATTATAAGAAAAAAGTAAAAAAAAAAAAAAAAAAATATTAAAATAAAAAATAAAAGAAAAATATTGTCTGACTTGGAGGCTTATTATATTCATAAAGATGTCAAATGTTACAAAAAAAAAAATTAAAAATATAGTGAAAATTATTTTACAAAAAAAAAATTGACGCATGAATTGGCAAACAATTTAATTCAAAAATAAATACAAAAAAAAATTGTGTGTATTTTGACAAACTGAAGAAACATGAAGAAAACGTAAAGTGAAAAGAAATTAATAACTAAATACTAAAAAAAAAGAAGAAAAATCCTAGTAAAATTGAAAAACAAAAATCTTTTTTTTTAAGCATATATTTTCGCAAAAATTCACTAAATAATAGTAAAAAAAAAAAAAGTAAAAAAAAAAATGAAATATTCAATTCATGAATTTTACATCAACTTGTGTGTACAACATTTTTTAATTCATTGCTAAACATTTATTATGTATACATACTATATACATACTATATATGTATATATTTACATATATATAGAAATTATATATTTTGAAAATAGTTGTAAAATAAACGTAAACAAAAAAAAATCCCAAAAAAAAAATAAAGTCTTCTGTTGTTTTATTTCAATGTGAAATTTTTTATTATTATTATTTTTTTATTTTTTTTGTATAAATACTTTGCTGAACTTTACTAATATATTTCTCTCTTTCACAGGTAGACGCATGTTATACACTCACCAGCCGCAAAATACAATAGGAATATTAAATTTATTTTTTTTTTTTTTAACATTTTTGATTAATATATTTTTCTTTTTTAGGTTTTGAACACATGGTGGGAGAACTGCAAAACTGTAAAAAATAAAAAAATAGCTTAACACATGGAACAACAAAATGAAAGCAAGCTCTGCTCTCTCTCTCTCTGCTCTATATAAGTACATAATTTTTAAGTAATTGTTTTTTGTATATGCCACTAAAAAAAAAAAAAAAAAAAATATCAAAACAACAAAAAATAATAATAATAATAATAACTAGCAAATTTGCCAAAAATCCATTTCCCCAGACCGATCGCCCGCCCGCCCGCTCGTGTGTTTATGTGTATGTGTGTTGTCTAACCAGCTGCTACGTACAACTACTAAAGAATTTTGAATGTTTAATATATATATTTTTTTTTTTTACCATTTTTAAAAAATTTGCAAATTTTGCAAAAAATATTTAATTTAAATTTTTAATATTTATTCGAATTATTATTTTGTCCGTCTGTCGTTTTATTTTCTTGATTATTATTATTATTATTATTTTTTGAGTATTAAAAAAACAAATTTTTTTTTTTTTTCTTTAATATTAATAAATATGTTTATTTATACCCCGCACTAATTGGCGTTAATTTTGCTTTCAATGAAAGCGTTTTTTTTTTTGTTTATCCAATTCCTTTTCCCCAGCCACAACCCCTCCCCTACCCCCTTTACATCAGCTAAAATAAAACCCTTTTGTATATGTATATGTTTAATGTATGTTTTTCCTATTTACATTTCCTTTATTTTCACAATTTTTTTTTTATTGTACATATTATTTAATTATTTAATTTTTTATTTTTATTTATTTAATCTTTTTTTATATTGTATTCTTCGCGAGTTTTATGGCTTTAATTTTTCTAATGCTTTTTTTCTTCTTTTCTTTTAAAACAAAATAATTGTATATTATTATTATTATTTTTTTTTTATTATTGTTTTAGGCCTTGCAGTGCTTAACTAATCATTTTTTGATAATTTCTTTTTTTGCTTAATTCGTTTGTTGTGCTCCAAAAGTTAAATAGTTTCCATAAACACAAATTATATTTATATATAATTTAATTTTCTTTATCACTAATGTTTCTCATGCATAAACATATTTTCTTATTAGTTTTTTATTTTTTTTTTTTCTTAATATTTTAATATTTTTTTTTTTATTTTTCTTTGGCGTTGGATTTAACCGAAACTTTTAGCGATCCATTGTTTTTATGTTAAGTTCTGTTACGAATTATGTTGTTTTTTTTTTAAATCAAATTTTTTTTTTTTGCTCTTTATCGTTCGTTTTTTTTTTTTTTAAATTTTTTTTTGAAGACTTTGTGTCTTATTTTAAATGCACATGTGTTCAGTCTTAAAAGTAATGCTATTGATTTTCGTTCTTTTTTTTTTCTTTTGTTCTTTTTTTTTTTCTTTTCTCATTTTATTTTCATATTTTGTGTGGCTGACTACCAAAACTTCCTATCAACACAAAAAATCAACAACAACAACAACAACTACAACAATATATTTGCACCTACAATTTAACACAAAATTTCTAAATAAAATCAACAATTCATCGATCGATGGAATTGATCTGATCGATCAACAAAATAGATTTGAGTATAACACGCATTGCGGGTTTAACTTGGAGCGAATGGAATGCAAGATTGGCCATGCCACTGGTTACATTACGCGAAGGTGTACAGTCTTTGGTCTTTCCCACCGATCTATCGGTGGATAAACAACTAAGCATTGCTGGCAGTGTCAAGTCAGTATCAACATCAGATACTGCGACCACTGCCGCTACGGCTGCTGATCGTAAATCGCCCACGAATAGCATCAGTTTAAAGATAGAACCTGGTGCAACATCAACGCCATGCAATAGTAGCTCAAAACAGCATAAAATTTATCCTGGCGGCGGCAAATTGAAACATTTGTCCGAGGAGGAAGCCACAGCATTAATGCTTAAGGCTGTTGCCGAGAAGCAAGCGGCACAGGCAGCTGCAGTGGCTGCTGGTGGTTCCAATAACAGTGCCGATATGAACTATGGTGATGAGAAATTTGGCTCAAATAGCAGCACCGGTGCTGCTGCTGGTAATGGCAATGGCAATGGCAATGGCAACAATAGCAATGATTTTTCAACAACGTTAAGCGGCGCTGTTACATTTGCCGATGTTGGCGGACCAGCTGGACTATGCCATATAAATATATTGAATAGCATAAGCGCCATGAACAATCTCATTAGTGGTAGCTCAACGGGTGGTAACAGTGGCGGCGGCAGTGGTAGTGGTGCTGGTGCTGGTGGTAGCGGTAGTGGAAATGCTGGCAGCAGCGCTGGCAGCACAAGTTCAGCAGCTGGAAATCTCACAGTGACATTAGTACCAGGATCTGGCAATAATAATGATAATAGTGGTGCTGGACACCCGTGTCCCGTTTGTGGACGTGTCTACAAATTAAAATCATCGTTACGCAATCATCAGAAATGGGAATGTGGCAAAGAGCCACAATTTCAATGCCCATTCTGTGTATATCGTGCCAAGCAAAAGATGCACATTGGACGCCATATGGAGCGCATGCATAAGGAGAAATTTAAATTGGAGGATGATAAGAGTTTTATTAGTGGACTTGCCGGTATTAGTGGATTAGCTGGTGCTACTAGTGTCTTGGATACTGAATCTGGCGCTGGCGTTGGCAGCACAGCAGCTGCGGCGGCAGCAGCAGCAGCAGCGGCAGCTGCAGCGTTGGCAAATGTTTCAGATTGGAAATCGGATTTGTGAATGATGTGATGATAAGTAAAGAAAAAGTAGGATGAAAAATATATATAAATATATATATATATATATCAGGGACTAAAACAGCAGCAAAAGGAAGATAATGAAAATTATATGTGTTAAAAAAAAAAACAAAAAACAAAACATTAAAAAAAAGAAGCAACAAGAAAAATCACATACACTCAAACACACACACACACCAAGCTCTCGGGGTTTCTTTTACGGAATACGGAATCAGTGTGCCAAATTATTTATAAAAGAAACTTAAAACAAAAACAAAAAAAAAAATTATAAAAAAAAACGTCAATAATTCTAAGAAAAAAAGCGCCTGGAGAAAATTGTAAAAAAAAAATTTTCGTCAAAAATGAAAATGAAAAACAAAAACAATTTGTTGCAAAGCACACAAAAAAAAACAAACACACACATACACAAAATTTAGCCATTTTTTTCATAATAATTTTTTTTTGTTATTGTTATTAATTTTTTAACAAAAAAAAAAAAAAAAAAATTTTACAAAGTGCACAAGCAAATTTTTTTTTTTTTTGAAAAAAAAAAATGTTTGTTTATATAATATAACAGCAAAGTGATCAGTAAAATGATTTTACAACAACAAAAAAAAAAACAAAAAATTAAACAAACAAATGAAGCAAGTAAAAATGAAGCGAAACACAAACTAAAGTTGCAGCATTCCACAAAGTAAACAAAAAAAAACATAACAACAACAATTAAAAGACACAAATTGTACAATGAAACAGAATTAAGTTTTAGAGTTATAGAATTATACATATATATATATATATATATATATAGAATAAACTATGCAAATAGATATAACATATAGTAGGAACTAGTTAAAAGCGAACGCGGTGCGAAGCAGCAGCAGCAGCAGTAGCAGTAGCAGCAGAAGTAGCAGCTGCAGAGTCAACTCAGTGGATAGATAGTTTTTTTTTTTTTCGTAAAGCTTTTTTTCGAACTCAGCGCATATTAAGATTAAAAAAACCAATAATTAATTATTATTATAGAGAAAGACACTTTAACGAATTGTTATACAAAAAAAAAAAGATTTCAGTGCCAAACTTATAATAGATGAAAATAAACAGTAGAAACATATATAGAAAGCAACAACTACAATTACAGCAACAGTTATGATATTTGATGACAACAGAAAAAACAACAACAAGTTACCTCAAACTACAAAAAAAAAAACAAAAAAACAATATTAACAAATAGTCTAATGGCTTTAAACAAAACACAAAACAAAAAAAAAAATACTGCTCAAAATTTTTGTTAGATTTTTTGAGTGTTTAATTTTTTTTTTTATTTTATTTTAGATACGGTTTTAGTCAAGTTTAAACTAAAAACAAAAAAAAAAAGTGCCTTTTGAAATTGAAAAATTAAAAAAAAAAGAAGAGAAAGATTGAAAGCGAGAGAGAGAAATAGTGAGAGAAAAAAGAGAAACAGTAACAGTAAACGAAACATTCACATATATAAAATTCTAATAAATCGTAACACTTAAAAGCCATATCAAGTTAGCTTTAGGCCGTAAATTTATTATAAGTCGCAAAAGTCAGCTAAAAAAAAAAAACAAAAAAAAAAACAAGAAGAAAATTCATATAGAAAAAAAAATAATAAGAAAAGTAAAACAGAAAAAAAAAACAAAAATAAGAAGAAAAAGTATCAAGTATATTATTTTATTTTATTTAATTTTTTATTTTTTTTTATTTTTATTATTTTTTTTTTTTTGAGAACATAATTCAGATTAAAACTCAGGTACTTAGTTTTGTGTTTCACTATTAGGCAGGAAACCAAGAAACACTCAAAAGCGTAGCTGAGCTACGTTTTGTTGCTATAGCAAGTGTGTTTAGAGATTTAAGAAAAAAATCTAACTACTACACACACATACACAAACACATACAGACACACACAAAAGAAACAGTAAGATTATGGTTAACATAATAAAAAAAAAAAAAAAAAAATAAAATTAAAAAATAAAAAAATAACGTAAACAAACAAACAAGAAGAAATGAAAAAGAAGTAAACAGAAGTAAAAAAAAACACCGCCACAAATACGTCACATGCACTTATTTATTTATAATATTTATATAAACATATTATAATTATACATATATGTAACGTTTATACATATATTTAATTATTTTTATTATTATTATTATTATTATTTTATGTTCTTCTTATTTTTTGCTAGTAAAGCGTAATTTATTTTTAGTTTTCAATTTACAATTTATAATTATATATATCTATATATATCTATATATATATTTTTTTTTTTGTAAAACTGCGCAATGCAAATTACACGCACATTCCATAGATGATTTTATAAACAATAAGACAAAAAAAAACTATAAAAAACTTTAAACATTCACAGCGAAAAAAACAGCGCAAAATAAAAATTAAATTAAAAAAACACAGTCAAACTGTGCACTAAAAAATTAAAAAAAATATAAAAAAATAAATACAAAAAAAAAATAAAAATAAAAATAATAATAATAATAACAATTACAATTACTACAAACAACAAGAAAAAAAATCTCGAATTATAATATTATTATATTTTTGCTAATATTCACTTAAGAAATGAATTATACATATATATATATATCTACTATATATAGTAAAACGATTGGTTATATTCAAGCGGTGTCGGGCTAAGTTTAGCGCTTCTTTATAAAATGAAGAATAAAAAAAAACAAAACAACAATTACAAAAAAATAAAAAATTAAGCAATAATTAAATCATCAACAAAAAAAAAATTTACAGTAAAACTTTAAGGCAAAACTGAAAATTCCAAATTTTCAAAAAAAAAAAACAAAAAATTTTTCTAAAAAATATACAAACGAAACTTTAATAATTTAATTAACAAAACAAAAAAAAAATTGTTAAACAATCTTTGGTTTGATACTGGCAAACAAAAACAACACAGCAACAACAAAAAACACAAAAAAAAAATGTTGAAAAACATTTAAAAAAAAAAATAAATTAAATACTTTTTATGTTAATATGATGAAGCAAAAAAAAAAAAAACACTTAATAAGCGAGAACACAAATACTCATTAAAGCTATAGCATGCAGTTGCATAAAGTCAAGAGACTATATGCTATTACAAGTATATATATATATGGTATATATACTTATATATATAGACGTATATATAATATATCTATATTATCTTATATTTAATTCTTTTTCTATGCGTCGTTTGTAAACAATTTTTTGTAAATTAAAAAAAAAAAAACAAAATATATATACAAAATACAAAAAAAAAAAAACAAAAAAAAAAGAAATTACATTCAAATATGATGAGAAATATATACAAATTCATGTAATAAAAAAAAAAACGCAAAAAAAAAACAAAACGTTGTTTGTTATGCTGCGTTTACCATTTATTTCTATTATTTCTATTGTTATTTTTATTATCATTATTGTCTTTATTATCATCATCTCGTTATCCTTTTTATCGTTATATTATTATCATTATTATTATCAAGAGATTTTATTTTATTTATTTTTCTTAGCGTAGCGTACTGCTTGTAAGTATTATTATTATTTATTTATTTATTTCAAAATGATTTTTTAATAACAATCATACATCAAAAAAAAAATCAAATCTATCACAAAATAATAAAAATAAAATGAAATCATTATTATTCCAGCAAAAGAATATATAACAAAAAATAAAAATAAATAAATTAGGGCACATTTTGTATAGGCACACACACAAAAAATTATAACATAACATTAAAATTAATAATATTATATAAAACATTTTATATTTATTAATTAATTTAAATAATACTTTTTAACTAATATGTGCATATTTTGTATATACCAATTTTTCAGATGATAATGGACAACTTGATGGCGGTGAATCTCGCATACGTGTACGAAATTGGCTTATGTTGGCGGATCAATCGATTATAGACAAGACTAGTGATGAATCTTCTGCAGGTATTTTTAAACAGTTTTCCAGTTGTAACAATTTTTTAATTTTCTTTTATATCATTTAAATGACGGTATATTTATTTATAATTATTTATATTTATATAATTTATTTATATAATTTTTTATTTAAATTATTATACACATTTATTTTAATTAATTAATTAAGTACAAATTCGCAGAATTCTCTTCTTTTTTTTTTGCTTGTTTAAATGCAACATAAATTTGTAAATATATTTTATTAATTTTAAAATATATTTAATTAATTTGCAAATATATTGAATTAATTTTAAAATATATTTAATTAATTTTAAAATATATTTTTAATTAATTTGCAAACATGTTTAATTAATTTTAAAATATAATTTTAACTAATTAATTTGAAAATATATTCAATATAATTTTCAAATATATTAAATTAATTGCAAAATATATTTAATTAATTTTAAAATATATTTTTACTTAATTTGAAAATATATTTAATTAATTTTAAAATATATTTTTACTTAATTTGAAAATATATTTAATTAATTTTCAAATATATTAAATTAATTTCAAAATATATTTAATTAATTTTAAAATATATTTTTAATTAATTTCAAAATATATTTAATTAATTGTAAAATATATTTTTTACTAATTAATTTGAAAATATATTAAATAGAATTTTCAAATATATTAAATTAATTTCAAAATATATTTAATTAATTTGAAAATATATTTAATTAATTTTAAAATATATTTTTAACTAATTAATTTGCAAATATATTTCATTAATTTTAAAATATATTTTTAATTAATTTGCAAATATATTTAATTAATTTTAAATTAATTTATTCTCAATTTATATTTTAAATAAATTAATTTTCAAATATATTGAAATATAAAACTGTAACTATAATTGAAATTTTCTTATTTCCTCTTTTTTCTTCTATCTGCGTAAATAATTTTTAATTTTTATTATTTTTTTTTTTGAGCTTAATTGCAAACACACAGAATTGTTTTTTGTGCTTAAAGTTTTGTCTTGTGCTGTTTTTATTTTTTATTTTTGTTTACATTATTGCCAATATTTATAATTTATTATTTTATTATTGCAGTATCTTTATTTATTAATTTTTTTTGTTTTTGAATAATGTTTCGTTTTCTTTTTACAGTACATTTATTTACATTACAAATTTACAATTTTGTTTTGTAAAGGTCTCAACAATACACAACTTCTCTGGTAGCAAATGCAAATTACTTTAAACATTTTTTTTTTTTTTTTTTGCATATTATCATTATTATTATTTATTTATTTAATTATTTATTCATTTATTAATTTTTTTTAATTTGATTTGATATTAACTTTTATCATTTACACACACATTTCTCACATATTTATATATGATAAATGATAAAGAAAGAAAATGCTTGAAAACTAACCGAAACATTTCCCTTAAAACAATTTCTATTTTCATGCGCAATAATAATAATAATAATAAAAAAAATAAAACCTGAAAAAAAAAACATTGCTAACACACAAAAAATCATTGCTAAAACGACTAACTAAAAACTAAAATCACTAAATGTGTGTGTGTACAGACAACAACAAACTAACTACGAGCAGAAAATCGAATGCAGCTAAGAATACTAACATTGGCAACAACAACAACAACAATCACAACAATAGCAACAGCAAGGCATCTGCTAGCATAGCAGCAGCAACAGCAACAACAACAACATCAACATCATCAGCATCATCAGCAGCAGCAACACCAACAGCAACAGCAACGCCAACAGTGACGACGAGAACGCTTAATCGTAGCAGCAGCAATGGCAATGGCAATGGCAATGGCAATTATAACAATAACAATACAACAAATAATAACAACAATGTTAACGATAAAAACAGCAGCAGCAGCAGCAACAGCTGTTTACCCATCTTAGACCCAAAGACACAGACAGTTACACGCATTGGCAGCATTGGTCGTACAACAATTGCATGCATAACACCGGCAAGTCTTAAGAATAGTTCAAATAATTGTAATGTTGATGCCGCATCGGCTGCAGCGCTGGCCGCAGCAGGCGTTGAATTAGATAGCATTGATGATGCAATGACTGAAGTTATTGTTAAAATAGAAAATCCTGAAAATGTTTCACTCAATGGCGATGATGATGCTGTCTGTAATGAAGCAATTGAAGATGAAAATACATTTGATTATGATTTAAAATTGGCAAGTCCATTATCATGGACATATGATGCGGTTAAAATAGAAAATGAAGAATTTGAAGATAGCTATTTAATGGATAATGATGATGATGATGATGATCTATTAACAACGGCAGCGGCAACACAAAAACATGCTAAACAATCAACAAAATCAAATGCTGCTGGCAATAATGGCTCAAAATTAATGTTAAATTCACAACAACAGCAACAACAGCAGCAGCAACAATTATTATTGGAACAACAGCAACATTTGCAACATTTACAATTACAGCCAACAAGTCAATCATCATTACAAATTAAATTGCCAGCAATACCGGCAACAATAACAACAATTGCAGCACCAAAACAACCAATAGCTAGTACAAGTGGTGCTGGTGGTGGTGCCAGTGGTGGTAATGTGACAACAGCAAATTCAACATTGCTAACAACAACAACAAGCAGCAATAAATGTGGCTTAAATGTTGATGCACAAAATCTTAATTTACATTGGTCGCACACCGATGACAATCGTTATCGCATTCTTGTCCAAAATAAACGTATGCGCAAAGAATCACTTGAACATTCAGCCGATATGATATATAATGCTGATATTGAAAAGCCATGGGTATGTCGCAATTGTAATCGTACATATAAATGGAAAAATAGTCTTAAATGTCATTTAAAAAATGAATGTGGTTTGCCGCCACGTTACTTTTGTAGTAAAATGTGCGGCTATGCAACAAATGTTCATAGCAATTTGAAACGACATTTAAATACAAAGTGTCGTGATCGTGAGAAGGAAGAGGAGGAGAAAGAAAAGGAGAAAGAGAAGGAGAAGAAAATTGGTGGCGGTATTGTTGGTGCAACAACAACAACAACAACAACAAATGTTTCAAATGTTGGCTATACAACAATGTCAACAAATTCATCAAATATGCATGGTGGCAGCAACAGTAACAGCAGCAACAGCAATAATGGCAACAACAACATAAATAACAGCAGCAACAGCAACAACAATAATATGAACAACAGCAGCAGCAGCAACAGCAATAACAACATCAACAGCAGCAGCAACAACAACAGCAACAGTAACAACATAAACACCAGCACCTACACATTAGTCTTTCAAAATGAATAAGACAAAAAAAATCAAAACAAATGTTGTATAAAAATGAGTCAAAACTTGCAACTTGCAACTGACAGCAGCTAGTCGGCCAACAGCAACTGTTGTAACTAATACTGGCAACATAAAAAAAATCAAAGGCTCTTGTCTTCATTATGTTTTTTGTTATTGTTTTCTTTGTTTTTATCATGCCGTTTTCTTTCATTTTTAATACGTTAAAAATCACAAGCGCAAGTGCAATGTTTGTAGCTGTAAAAAAAAATATTAATAATAATAATAATAATAATAGAAACAACAACAAAGCGCAGCACTGAATATTTTCCCATTAGTTTTTTTATATATAAATTATATAAAATTTAAATTTAAATTAACTGTTTTGTTGCATGCCACAAACATACACACAGCCGCTGTGCCAGCAAGTTGCAAGTATCGAAAAATGAACAAAAAAAAGAAAAAACCAAAAATACAATTCGAAAAAAAAAAACAAATGAAAATGAAAGCAAATTTCTAGACTTAGTTGGCAATACAAAACGCAATTCTTTGTATTGCATTTAGCAAATTCTCAACAAAACAAAATAAAAAAAAAAAACCTTCAAAAACTATATAAAAAAAGAAAAGAAAAAAAAACCCGAAATAAAATGTGTACATTTTTTTTCCGAGAAAAAAATCTCACGTATGACGCAAAAGAAATTATAAACTAGTCACAGCAAAAATTGTTTAAATGTGCTATACAACCAAAAAAAAAAAAAAAAAAAAAAAATTAAAAATAATATATATAAATATATAAAAAAAATCGATTTTTGTATTATCTATTAATTTAAAAAAAAAATAAAAAAAAAACAAACCAAAAAAAAAAAGCTAAAAGAAAATCATATGCATGGCATGAGAATTCGCCCTGCTCTTAAAACAATTTACAACTATCTAACAGTCACACACAAATTCACATACACTCTCATATACACACACACTCTCATATACACACACACACTCACACTTATATAATACATTAAAAAAAAAAAAAAAACAATGCGAAATCATTTCAAATTTGTTTTCTACTTAGTTCAAATCGAATTTTTTTATATTCATTATTTAAATTAGACAAAAACAACAAAAAGCAAATGAAAAACGAAAAAAAAAAACAAATACCAAAAAAAGAAAGAAAAGAAAAATCTTTTATTAGTCATGTTTAATACACAATATTTCGGAAGATTATGTTTGAATTGCTTTATATGCTATATATATATATATGCTATATATATTATGATAATGATAATGATAACAAGTTCTAGTCAAAACGAAAAGATTATCTATATTATATATATATAAAAAAAAAAATTATATTTGTATTAATATTATAAATAATATTACTTATCTCTAAAGAATATTTTCAAAATTAGACAAAAATTATTATTATTATTATTAATTATTAATTCTAAAATAATGTTTTAATTTTTAATTCGAAAATATCAGCAAATGCAACAAAACAAAAAACAAAGATGAACAAAAAATTTAAATAAAAACTGTTAGATTTAAAAAAAAAAATAAATAAAACCAAAAAAAATTTACCAAGAAACAAAAACAACAACACAAAGAAGAAGAAGACGAACCCGGCCATTAATAAAATTGTAAAACCAAAGAGATGAAAAAAAAAAAAACAACAAAACATTCCATATGTAAAAAGAAAAAGAAACAATACAAAAAAAAAGAAAAAAAATACAAAAATTGGCTACTCAAAACTTAAATAAATGTACCTCTAAGATCCTAAATATATATACACTCACACACACACACACATATATACACACACAAGGATTCACTCACACACAAACAAACACTCACAAAACACACGATAAATTCTACAATTATTATGTATTCCATATAAAATGAATATATCGTAATTATTGCCGGCTAATATGTATTAAATAATAATAATAAAAAAAAAATTTAAAAAAAAAACATTACCAAAAAAAAAAAAAAAACCAAAAAAAAAAGAATTCGAAATACAATTAAAAGCAAATGTCAAAACAAAAAATAACCAAACAAAAATGTTGTATTTATTTTAATTGTAATCGCAAAAAGACAGCAGCAAAAAAAAAACCAAAAAAAAAAAAATCCAACAATTTTTTTCTCATTAGCATTTTTTTCCTCTATTTTTCACTTGTTCTTACTCCTGAGTTTCCTCTCTCGCCAAAAAACACACACACACACACATCCTACTCATCATGCATCATTGAAGCCAACAATATTTCCAATGTTCCCCAAAGTTTTCCCAAAAAAAAAACACTGTTTCCCCAGTATTGAAAATATGAAAAAAAAATACACGATCAATCAAATCAGTATATATAGATATATATATATGCGTTCGAGTTTATTTATATGCAAAAGAATCTCTACTAATCAGCTTTCTATTTCAGGTGGATGTTGTCGCTATGTGATGATGTGTGTGATCGATTGATTGATTGAAGATAATACATATACTCTATATACTATATATATATAAAAGATCTGGCTCCTCTGGCACAACACAATATCCATAAATAGAACCATAAACCAAAACCAAAACCAAATGCAGTGGTGTAGCCTCTTCTTCTTACTGTTGTTGTTTGCATGCTCTCTCTTAACCTCTACTATATTACAACTCAACTCAACTCAACTCAACTCTCAACATAACTAGAAACAACCAGTGTATATCTACTGCTCTTAGAAAAATCCTATAAAAAAAAAAAAAAAAAAAATACTGAAAAACAAAAACCACAATCGTATAAACTATTAGATGCATATATATATACTATATATATATATATATTATATATATATATAGATATATATATATGTCTGTGTCTGTACATGTATTTATATTAGCGTACAAAAACGAAAGTGGCAAATGCTGTTCAATTATTTAGTGTAACTCAATTTATATATTATATATATATATTTTTTTTTACTATATAAACATTAAACTATATTTATATATTATATATATATATAAACTATATTTTATAACTTTCTTAACATTGTATGAAAAATCATTATTATTACTATTATTTTTTTTTTATTATAATTATTAGATTTGTAGTTTGTTCTCTTTCATTTTTTTCGTATTTGTATTTATTATATTTTTTTTCTATCTGTATTTTGCTGCAGAGATTTATATATTGTAAGATTCAGTTTATTTATTTTTTTTTTTGCGCTCATAGTGTCGTAAAGTATTTTTATCTATCTTATCTATTATTATAATAAATATTATAAAATTTACATTTATATAAAATATAAAATACTCTAAAAAAATATATACTTAAATTATTTATATAATTATTATTATTAAACAAAAGAAAAAAAAACAAGAAAAACATTCTGATGAAAGCAACATAAATTTATAAAAACAATAACATTTGTTTTTATATTTATTGCATTTTCTATCAATAGTTTTTTTTTTTTTTATTTTTATAGTAGTAAAAATATTTTATTAAATTGTTGTAGTTTCTCTTATATGATCTCAGCGTGCATGCGTATTTCAAATTAAGTGCAAAAAAAAAAAAAAAATGTTGAAAAAAAAGAAAAGAATCGTGAAAAAGAAAAAAAATCGAAAACTATAATTTATTTATTTTTTTTTTTTTATTTATTTGTTTTTATAATTTTTAATGTTTCCCTTGAAGCTCGTACCAATTTTTTTTTTTTTTTTTATTTATTTGTTTCAAGTCTCTCGAACGTTGTGCGTCCCTTCAAATTACACATACTATATAAACAATTAGTAACATAATGTTTTATATATACAACATTTTAACATTCTATATATATACAACTACTATATACTCTTTATACTCTTATATATATATATATACTATATCTATTTTATTTTCTTATATATTTTTGTGACTAACACACAACAAAAATTTTGAACACAGAAAAAAAAAAAGAAAAATAAATTTAATGCAATTTTTCTTTTTTTTTTTATATTCATTTAAAAATTTTGATATTCATGTGTAACTCGAACAACTTTTACTTTGCTTTAGCTCAAATTTTGTATTACATGTAACTAAAAAAAAAACAAAAAAAATAATAATAATAATAATAATTGTTGTTTTTCATTGTGTTTATTAATTTTGTTTAAAATATTTTTTTTTTTTATTATTATTATTTTCTATTTTTCAAAAAAAAAAAAAAAAAACCAAAAAGAAAATCAACAAATTTTAAGCAGCGTTCAATCAACACACATACACATGCAACATGCAACATACAACATATACACGTAAACATTTTTTTTATATAATCAACATTTTACTTTAGATACAAGCAGCGCCTAATCACACAAACACACACAATCACTACGTAAACGCACACACACACACACACGAACAATACACACATACACACACAAACACACTTTAAACAACACACACACATATATCTCATCTACTACAACGCACCAAAAAAAAAAAAAAAAAAAAATCACTTAAAAACAAAATCAAAAGTTACGCAACATTTATAACGAACTTTACGGTAATAAAACTCAAATTATATATCTCTATATCTTTCATATATATATTCTGTTCAATATTACGTTTTCAATTTTTATTAGTATTTAGGTTTTATTATTTCTCTATCTATATTTGCAAAAAAAAAAAAAAAAATTATAATATATATATATAAATATTAAAAAAAAAAAAGTAATAAGAATAATTAGTATATCACTTTCTACAGTTGAAAATCATGAAAATGAAATGATGAAAAAAAAAAACAAAACAAAAAATAGAAAAAAAAAAACACTTGACTAACATAATCTTTACTTTGAACTTTCTCTTTCTTCTCTCTCTCTTTCTCTTTGTCTTCCACGACGCAGGACTTGTGCAACATATTGGTGGCCTGGCAACAACACCACGTACAACACGGACAACACCCACACATCATTCACATCGTTATTATACGCCGCTCAATCTTAAGACAAGTCCATATACTAGTCCCATTGCCACGCCCACGGGTGTCATTAAATTTGAGCATGCTGGCGGATTAATAGATCATGATCATGAACATGAACGTGAACATGAACATGAACATGAACATGAACATGAACATGATCATGATAATGATAATGAATTGCGCATTGATAGTGCACGTGGCACACCGACACATAGTATGCTGCATGGACGACATGGTGGCAATAATGGTGACAACGATGATAGTAACAATAATAATAATGATGATGACGATGACCATGATGATCATAATGATGATGATGATGATGATGATGATGAAAGCAGAGATAAACCATTTGATTTAAGCATGACCATTGGCTCACTATTGGCACAGGCACATGCGCAAACGCCTGGTGGTTTACCATTGGGTCATCATCATCATCATACACAATCGCATGCACATCATACGCAACATCGTCATCATCATCATCATCAGCAGCAGCAGCAGCAGCTTCATCAACAGCAACAGCAACAACATCATCATCATCAGCAACAACACACACGTCCACAGCTATCACAGCTGATACAACAGTCCAGTCCTGATGCACCATTGCGTCGCTATAGCAGCAGCAGCAGCATTGGCATGCCGCCCATAACAGCAGCAGCAGCAACAACAACAACAACATCAACAGCAATGGTGAGCAATAGCAGCGGCAATCAAATTGATACAGCGGCTGTTATGGCAGCAGCTGTTGCTGCTGCAGCAGCTAATAATACAAGTGCCTCAACGAGTGTCGGTGCATCAACATCGGCAGCCGCAGCTGCTGCTGCTGCTGCAGCGGTTGCTGCTGGTCTCGTACCAACAAATGCGGCTGTTGTGCTTGCCGCTGCTAGTAGTGCTGGTGGTGGTGGTGGTGGTGGTAATGGTGGCGCTAATAGTAGCATTTGGAGCAGCAGTGGTGGTGGTGGTGGTGGTAGTGGTGGCAGCGCTGGTGCCATCGGTGGCATTGGCGGCGGCGGCGGCGGTGCTTATGCCTGTGATCGTTGTGGCAATACATATGCACGTCCGCATAGCTTAAATCGACATGTACGTTTCGAATGTGGCGTTGAGCCACAATTTGAATGTCCAATTTGTCACAAGAAATCGAAGCATAAACACAATCTTGTGCTGCATATGCGTACGCATCAACATCGATGATACAATCAACAACAACAACAACTAACGAAATGACGCCAGCAAATAGTCGCTGTCGCTGTCGCTGTCACTGTTGCTGCTGTTGCTGCTGCTGCTGCTGCTACTGTTGCTGCTGCTGCTACTGCTGCCACTGTTAGCTAGTTAGGCCTTGTTTTTATATATATATATATATATGCAGCACTTTCAGGATGCAGTCCAGTACAGTACCAAATGAAAGTTAGCAGACAGTCCAAAATATTGAGCAAAAAGAAGTGAAAGCGCAGTGTTTTTTTTTTTTGAGCGAGGTTTTTTTTTTTTAATTATTATTATTATTATTATTTTTCAAATGATCTTGAAATGATATAGTCGTTTTTTTTTATAAATATACAAATACAATTTAACTATATAAAAAAAGAAAAAAAAAACAAAACACACACATAAATAACAAAGAACAGAAACAAAACAAAAGAAACAAAAAACAGAAAGAGAAAGAAAAAAAAAATATCAAATCACATTAACAAAATTCTAATCTTTTATAGTTCATGCATATATATTTCTGTATATATATATTTCTATATATATTTCTATGTTTCGTAAATTTTCTTTACATTTTCCAACAATTTTTTTTCTTAGTGTTATAACTATTAATTTTCGTTTGCATTTTTTTCTTAACGTTTTGTTTTCTTATCTTACACTTTTTGTGGCAGTGCGCGCGAGAGTATCGAAAATGTTTGTATATGTTTGTTGTTGTTGTTGTTGTTATTATTATTATTTAAAATGTTTGTAACATCCTTAGAAAACTCAATGATCTCAATGAATTTTTCTTTATTGCGGTGTAACAGTTGAAAAACAAAGAAAAAAGTCAATTGCATTTGTTTAATTAATTTTTCTTTTATTTTTGATTTTTTTTTCTTTTTTTTTTATTATTTTTGTCAAGTACGCAAAACATTCACATTAATTTTTTTTTTCTTAAGCGTAATTAATTTATTTGTAAATATTCAACAAAACAACAACAAAAGTTTCTGTCTGTCTTTTAGCAACAATTTTTTATCAATGAAGATCAACAAAATTTTTGATACTCTCGTCGCACGACGCTTGCAACAAAAAAAAATTTCTAAAGTTCGTTTTTCGTTTACGTTTTTTGTATAATTTTTTTTTTTTTGTTTTGGGGCAATAGTTAAACTTAATAAATTTAATAAACACAGAGTTCTTCACACACACACACAAAGCTTATGTATATACTGTATATGTATGAAAATAGAAAGAGTCAACAGTCAATCATATTTAGTCAGAGTTTAGAGCTTAAGTTAGTTTAAGCTTGCATCAGGCAATATAAAAAAAAAAAAACAAACTAAAAACTAAAAAAGAAATTACAAAAATTTAAATTAAAACATGGACATGTGCAATAAGCAAACTACACACATAAACAATATTTGTGCAATATGCTAAAAATCCAAAAGAAAAGAAGAAAAAAAAAAAGAAAAGAAGAAAAAGTAAAAAACAAGCAACAAAAAAAAAACTTTAAAGTTTTTCCTTTTGTTTATCAACATTTAGCGCACAATAATCAAGTTTTCATTTTTGGTTGTTAATTCGTTCTCTTCAAAACAAAAACAAAACAAAAAAATTGAAACTAAATAATAAAAAACAAAATTTGTTTAGCTGCGCGCCAAAGTCATCAAAAGCCACATAAAAAAAATTAAAAAAAAAAATAAATAAATAAATAAAATAAAATACAAAAAAAAGAAAAACGAAAAAAAAAATACAATTAATGTTAGTGCAACACAACGATCTCTAAAAATACAAAAAAAAAAAAACAAACAAAAAACTTTTCTAAAACACACACAACAAATACAAACAACAAATTTATTAATTTATCTTGTGCTCATTCCATGAAAAAAACAAAAACAAAAACAAAGATGAAGATGAAGAAAAAAAAATTATTCGTTTGTTTTCTTATTATTATTTATTTAATGACGAACACAAAATGTGATAGGCGGCAATTTTAGTTGAACCAAAAAAAAAAAAACATACAAAATAAAAAAAAAAATTGCATAAATTATATATGTAAAAAAAAAAAAAAAATCCCCATTTGGCTTGTGGCTCTAGGACAAAGGCGCGAGAGCGAACAGAACAATTGAAACAGTTATTAAAAATGAAATGAAATGAAATATGATTATGATATCGATTATGTTTATATATGATAAATGCAACATGTTGAAGCACACATCAATTGGCATATGAAGCAGTAAGAAAAGCTAAAAGATTGATTGATTGCGTGAAGGTGAAGTGAAAGAGAGAAAGAGTAACGAAAAAAGAGTTTGATATAGAAAAACTCGCATCGAGTCACAGTCAAAAATCATAAAACTTGAAGATTGAAGAAAACTAAAGGTTAAAGTTTAAAAGTTAAAGTTGGAACATTAAAGTTTGAATATGAATGGATGGATATATGTATATATATATATATATACATACATACATATATGGAGTCAGAGTCAAGTAAAATGAGAAATAATTGGTATGTGATATAAAGAATATAGTCCTCATTGTAATTAATATAATAATTATTAATTTTTTTTTCTTGTTGTTAATACAATATAAACACAAACACACACACACACACAACAAACAAAGAAAAACACATTAAAAATTATAATTTTTTTATTTATTACAT
>JBAMBR010004893.1:0-27411 GCA_037044475.1 Zaprionus obscuricornis | reverse complement strand
ACTTAGCTACTGATTCTGATCAATAGATAAACGCTTTGTTGAGTCTGCCATATGTCCTTTTGTGCATTACAAAGTTCTGGGTAATATGAATAGTATAAAAATTACTATGGTGGTCTTCTAGGCCCTTGTCTAGTGCTTACAAAGCAAATGAAATACAAAAATATTAGGGCACATGACTGTTGAATTGGTAAAGTTGAGATATAGCTTATATATAACATATATATAAGCATATATAACTATTAAGCATTGATTTTTTTGCTAGAATTTTGTCGGGATTTCTACAAATGTATATTTATTAAAAAGTAAAAAAAAAACAAATTGCATTTTCGCAATAAACAGTTTGGTTCAAAATTTCATTTTCAAATTAATTATAAAAATTTTTTTTAAGAAAATGAGCACATTATCTTATTGCATTTTAATTTACTGAATATTTTGTAACAATGATTTTTGTGAAATTGATCGAAAATGTTTTAAAACCGATCTGAAAATCATATTTTTTATGCAATATATATAAGTATGCGATCAATAGAATGACATTGGATCCTTTTTTGCATATCTTGAATTAAAATGTACATTAACTTTTATATAAAAATAACGAAATGCTTTGTGTTGGAAAAAACAATATCAGCAAATCTAAAATACTGCGCAATTGATTCACATAAAAGAATAAAAGAACAAAGAACGTTTCTTGTGTGACTTTGATAAAAAGCATATTCAACTCGGAAGATAATGAAATATGAAGACAACACTTTTACCATATGCCTAGCTTGTTATTTGTATATGGATAATGCTGTAAGTTGTATAACATATATACCTACATATGTATAAGCATATGTGTATACATATGTCCTAAACTCAGCAATATCATTAACGTAGTTTTCTATGTACAAAAGCAATGTGATATATTTGTGTGCAAATTGGATGTAAATACCTCCTGTTACGGTGAGTGTAGCAAAGTCATATTCGGCTACGGTAAACCCGGCTGAATTGTGGGCAGTAATACGTAGGTTGTACCAGGTTGCGGGTTCCAGATCCAGAACTACATAGTTATTGTCAGGCTTCACATTGTTCGAAATCTGATTCCATTCAAGTTGATCACTAAAAGAAGTCAATAAATCAATACTATCGGGAAAAGGGTTATACATCATGACCTTAATACCGTTTCTTGCTTTCTACAACAAAATGGGACATTGGGCAGCCTCCATCTTTCCAAGCCTTAAAATGCAGGGAAACCGAATTGGATGAGACTTCGATGAAGCGAGGCTTTTCTGGCAGTTTGGGTTTCTGGCCCTTGGTGCGTGTATTCAAAATATCAGAAGCCTCACCGGCTCCGATACTAGAAAATGTAAAATTGAAATTAAGAATAGAACATTCATAATTTTATTTTATTTACTTGTTGAAACCTGTAGCATAGACCTGATAACGTGAGCCACAGAGTAGATTTTCAATATTGTGCTTTTGAGAGTCTACGGAAACTTCCGCCGTTTCCCATTCGCCGAATTCTAACAGGTATCAGGAAATCATAAAATTATTATTATTATTAATTATTTTACATGTACTATAAAAATTAAATCTAAACTCATCTTTAGAAAATTGTTTTCTTATCTGGGACTTTAATCGAATATAATTTACCTGGCTTATAGTGGAGCGTGTATCCGTGCAGAGGTGCGGTATCTCCTTCATGTGGCTTCAATCTAACGGTCAATGCGTCGGTTGTGGTAGCGGAGAGACTCACATGGGGGGATTGAGGAGGTGCCATAACAATGAGCTTATGGGTAATTGAATCCTTGGCAATAGAATTTTCAGCATGGCAAGAATAGTCGCCGGCATCCAAACGATTAACAGATTTTATTACTAGTGATCCATCGGGCAATAGACGCATGCGATCATTCCCAGTAAACTCTACTCCCTTAATCTTCCAAGTAATTTCGGGTTGCGGTGCTCCAACAGCGAGGCAAGGCATTTTTGCGTCTTCCTTGAATGTAGCAGTGAACGTATCGTCGAAGGAGGCAATCTTAGCCGGAACCTGATCACTGGGCATAGCAACAATGCTCTTGGACTGCTGACCTTCGCCAATGGTAGTGCTTGCTGTCACCCAGAACTCATATGGTTTGTTCTTCTCTAAGTCAGTTGCCTCAAAGCTCATTTGATAATGTGGCACTTTTTGAGTCTTTGTTTCCGTTTCGGCCCCTTCCGCCTTTGAGTACACAGTGTATTGCGTGATAATGCCATTGGGCTGTGCTGGTGGCCGCCAAGACACAAGAATGGCCGCATTACCCTTGACCAAAGCCTTAACATCGGTGGGTGCTTCAGGAACTGTATTATAAATGGAAAAATTTATTTCAGAACGATGATAGCAGTTTTAGTTACCTTACCATCAGGCTCAGTCTGGCAATGAATAGGAACGCTGCGAACTCCATCTCCTCCAGATGTGGTTGCCAGAACTTGCATGGAATAGTTTGTGTATTTCTTAAGGCCATGGAGCACAGTGTCGGAGGATGCAGTCTTTTTATAATGACGCTTGGTCTCATCTGCGGATAGATTTTTGATTTTGATAACATAAATAAATTTAATTTAAAATCAATAAGAAATGCTGAAATTTAGCTTACTCAACTGCAGTACCCTCTAAAATAATAGAACCTTTCTTCGGACAACTTCCGATGAATACATAGCAATATTGATTTACATATGCATATATATATATATATATATATATATATATATATATATATATATATATACTTTTTTTATATTTATATATGGTACATTTGCATATTCTTTTAAAGCCATTTTAATTTACGTACCATACCACTCATCACTTGGCGCATAGACAACTTTGTATGTCTTGATGATACCATTCGCCGACTCTAGGGGTGGACTGACCCAACTTACGCGAATGGTTTGCGAGGTTAGGGTAGTGCAAGAGGTGTCGCTAGGTGGTTGGCTAGGTGTACCCTCGGCTGTGAATTGTTTTTCTTCTTCACTGAGGGGTCCTGCACCAATTTTGTTGAATGCCTGAATAACCACGGAATATTGATTATAAACACGCAGATTGTTTAATTCGAGATTGTGTTCCTTGCCCTCTTCAGTGATAAAGTTTATAGTCTCGAAAATAAACGATGCGTTATTATTGGATAACTTGTAGCCGACATAATAGCCTAGTATTTCGCCATTCCAATCGGAACGTGCTGGTGGTTTCCAGGTGACGCGCAATGTTGTCTGATTTACTGGTTCTACTTTGATATTCTGTGGTTTGCCGGATGGGGCTTCTTCGGCAGTGATAATGGTGACAGCTTCTGACGATTGGGAGGATCCAATTTCATTTTCGGCAACGATACGAATGTTGTAAGTTGTGGCAGGGCTTAGCTTTTGTACTTGGGCTTCTGTTGTGTGGCCAGGCACCATTACGCGATCGATTTCATCCCATGAGGCACGCGATCGCTTGAATTCAATGATATAACGATTAAGAGGTGAATTTCCGTCGTAAGGTTGGGCCCAACTAAGCTGAACGGAGCGACCAGATTTGTCAAGAACTTTCAGTGCATATGGCATTTCAGGGACTTCCTGTACAATCATATTAATGCTTGCGTCGTCAGAGCCAAATGCATTGGTTGCCACGCATGTGAAAAGCGCAGAGTCCGAGCGTTCTGTACGTTTGATGGACAAACTAGACATAACACCAGTTGAGAGAATTTCTTCGCGAATAGTATAACGGTTGTCGTTTTTGGGGTCCAATCGCATATTATTCATGTTCCATAAAATTCCAATAGGTTTCTCTCCCTTTGCTTCACATTGCAGCACGGCAGGCTCACCTCGACGTGCGGTCTGATTACGAAGCTTTTCCGTGAACTCAGGTGGCGCTTGAACACTGACCATAATAACAGCCGATAAGCCTGAACCGATGCCATTTATAGCCTCACATAAATAATAGCCTTCATTGGTTTTCTGAATGTTATCAATATGCAGTGTTCCTTCCTCAACGCGAATGTTATCACTCTTTTTCAGATCCTTGTACTCTCCGGGTGTATCACCTATTAAGTAATATTCAAAATTTTTGGAGAATATTGAAAGAAAATACAGTTGTCCGATCTAAATTTTCAACCTACCAACAGCTTTCTTCCAGGTTACTTGTGGTTTTGGGAAACCATCAGCTTTACACTCAACCTTGGCATCGGAACCCTGAGCAAAGGCTTTGTCTGTTGGCTCTAATATCCATCTGGGTGGAACTGTAGTTGTTGTTTAGGGTATGGAGAAATCGTATAATATATTAGTAAAGTTATTCTTACAAATAACTAATATATTATCATGCGGAATGTAGTATTTAAATTTGTAATCGGAAAAACGGACGTTTGTGTTGAACAAACCGAAATGATCGTAACTGACAAAGAACATAGTTATTTATTAAAATATGAATGATCAGGTCTAATAGATTAGACTTCTTTATATTATATTATTAGGAAATCGATCATTTCAGTTTACTCAAACTTCATGGAAATATTTGCATAATAATTAATTTAAGTATTCAGTTTATCTTTTTGGCAAGTTTAAATTAATGGTATAAATACTATATTCAAATTTGAAATAAATGTGTCTACTATATAATACTTAGGTATTATTATTATTTCGAAATATTTCCACAATTGACTTAAGCCTTAAGGAAATCATATTAAATGATGTTAGCACAATTAATAAATAAAGTAATAAAGGACAAATTAAAGTTGAAGAGTAATGAAACATAAAAGGAAACTAACTAAAAGATAAAAGCACATGCAATTTGTTCAAAACGAAATTCTGTTGTTTTTGCTGTTTTGATTTAAACAGATTTCGTTTTGTGTGATTATGAACTAAGTAAATTATAAAGTATAATGAAAATTATAGTAATTAAAGTGTGGGAATTTTGAGGATATAGGATGGACTGACTTGGCATATAAGGAACGCACATGGGACATGTGTTTCTTTTCTTTAAATAATGAAAACACACTGATTTATTTAGATTCAGCTAGAAGATTGATATTATTTATATTTAATGGCCAATTGAAAGCGGTTAATATGCATATACTGTTAGTATAATTTTTAGTATATTTGGTGTTAAGTTATTTGTTTTGTTATGCATGATGCTACTTTTACTGTTTGAGGTTTATTCAGTGTTGGAGCATCAGACTTCAAATTGTATTATATAACATTGGATTGCAATTGAATAAGAGAGGTATAAATCGAATTGGAAGCTCAAGCAAGTATCAAGCTGTGAGTCCTTTAAACTAATTTCATTTTTGAGTACTTGTAATAGTATAGTGCTTAAATGATAGTGTGCATAGAATGCATATAGAACGGTTCGTGTAAGCGTATGTGTGCTGCTGATTAATATGTATGAGAATTTGATTTGTTTTTTATTTCATACATTAGTTTAATCAGCAGCACACATACGCTTACACAAACCATTGTATATGCCGATTTTGTATGCACGCTATCATTTAAGCACTATACTATTACAAGTACTCAAAAATGAAATTAGTTTAAAGGACTCACAGCTTGATACTTGCTTGAGCTTCCAATTCGATTTATACCTCTCTTATTCAATTGCAATCCAATGTTATATAATACAATTTGAAGTCTGATGCTCCAACACTGAATAAACCTCAAACAGTAAAAGTAGCATCATGCATAACAAAACAAATAACTTAACACCAAATATACTAAAAATTATACTAACAGTATATGCATATTAACCGCTTTCAATTGGCCATTAAATATAAATAATATCAATCTTCTAGCTGAATCTAAATAAATCAGTGTGTTTTCATTATTTAAAGAAAAGAAACACATGTCCCATGTGCGTTCCTTATATGCCAAGTCAGTCCATCCTATATCCTCAAAATTCCCACACTTTAATTACTATAATTTTCATTATACTTTATAATTTACTTAGTTCATAATCACACAAAACGAAATCTGTTTAAATCAAAACAGCAAAAACAACAGAATTTCGTTTTGAACAAATTGCATGTGCTTTTATCTTTTAGTTAGTTTCCTTTTATGTTTCATTACTCTTCAACTTTAATTTGTCCTTTATTACTTTATTTATTAATTGTGCTAACATCATTTAATATGATTTCCTTAAGGCTTAAGTCAATTGTGGAAATATTTCGAAATAATAATAATACCTAAGTATTATATAGTAGACACATTTATTTCAAATTTGAATATAGTATTTATACCATTAATTTAAACTTGCCAAAAAGATAAACTGAATACTTAAATTAATTATTATGCAAATATTTCCATGAAGTTTGAGTAAACTGAAATGATCGATTTCCTAATAATATAATATAAAGAAGTCTAATCTATTAGACCTGATCATTCATATTTTAATAAATAACTATGTTCTTTGTCAGTTACGATCATTTCGGTTTGTTCAACACAAACGTCCGTTTTTCCGATTACAAATTTAAATACTACATTCCGCATGATAATATATTAGTTATTTGTAAGAATAACTTTACTAATATATTATACGATTTCTCCATACCCTAAACAACAACTACAGTTCCACCCAGATGGATATTAGAGCCAACAGACAAAGCCTTTGCTCAGGGTTCCGATGCCAAGGTTGAGTGTAAAGCTGATGGTTTCCCAAAACCACAAGTAACCTGGAAGAAAGCTGTTGGTAGGTTGAAAATTTAGATCGGACAACTGTATTTTCTTTCAATATTCTCCAAAAATTTTGAATATTACTTAATAGGTGATACACCCGGAGAGTACAAGGATCTGAAAAAGAGTGATAACATTCGCGTTGAGGAAGGAACACTGCATATTGATAACATTCAGAAAACCAATGAAGGCTATTATTTATGTGAGGCTATAAATGGCATCGGTTCAGGCTTATCGGCTGTTATTATGGTCAGTGTTCAAGCGCCACCTGAGTTCACGGAAAAGCTTCGTAATCAGACCGCACGTCGAGGTGAGCCTGCCGTGCTGCAATGTGAAGCAAAGGGAGAGAAACCTATTGGAATTTTATGGAACATGAATAATATGCGATTGGACCCCAAAAACGACAACCGTTATACTATTCGCGAAGAAATTCTCTCAACTGGTGTTATGTCTAGTTTGTCCATCAAACGTACAGAACGCTCGGACTCTGCGCTTTTCACATGCGTGGCAACCAATGCATTTGGCTCTGACGACGCAAGCATTAATATGATTGTACAGGAAGTCCCTGAAATGCCATATGCACTGAAAGTTCTTGACAAATCTGGTCGCTCCGTTCAGCTTAGTTGGGCCCAACCTTACGACGGAAATTCACCTCTTAATCGTTATATCATTGAATTCAAGCGATCGCGTGCCTCATGGGATGAAATCGATCGCGTAATGGTGCCTGGCCACACAACAGAAGCCCAAGTACAAAAGCTAAGCCCTGCCACAACTTACAACATTCGTATCGTTGCCGAAAATGAAATTGGATCCTCCCAATCGTCAGAAGCTGTCACCATTATCACTGCCGAAGAAGCCCCATCCGGCAAACCACAGAATATCAAAGTAGAACCAGTAAATCAGACAACATTGCGCGTCACCTGGAAACCACCAGCACGTTCCGATTGGAATGGCGAAATACTAGGCTATTATGTCGGCTACAAGTTATCCAATAATAACGCATCGTTTATTTTCGAGACTATAAACTTTATCACTGAAGAGGGCAAGGAACACAATCTCGAATTAAACAATCTGCGTGTTTATAATCAATATTCCGTGGTTATTCAGGCATTCAACAAAATTGGTGCAGGACCCCTCAGTGAAGAAGAAAAACAATTCACAGCCGAGGGTACACCTAGCCAACCACCTAGCGACACCTCTTGCACTACCCTAACCTCGCAAACCATTCGCGTAAGTTGGGTCAGTCCACCCCTAGAGTCGGCGAATGGTATCATCAAGACATACAAAGTTGTCTATGCGCCAAGTGATGAGTGGTATGGTACGTAAATTAAAATGGCTTTAAAAGAATATGCAAATGTACCATATATAAATATAAAAAAGTATATATATATATATATATATATATATATATATATATATATGCATATGTAAATCAATATTGCTATGTATTCATCGGAAGTTGTCCGAAGAAAGGTTCTATTATTTTAGAGGGTACTGCAGTTGAGTAAGCTAAATTTCAGCATTTCTTATTGATTTTAAATTAAATTTATTTATGTTATCAAAATCAAAAATCTATCCGCAGATGAGACCAAGCGTCATTATAAAAAGACTGCATCCTCCGACACTGTGCTCCATGGCCTTAAGAAATACACAAACTATTCCATGCAAGTTCTGGCAACCACATCTGGAGGAGATGGAGTTCGCAGCGTTCCTATTCATTGCCAGACTGAGCCTGATGGTAAGGTAACTAAAACTGCTATCATCGTTCTGAAATAAATTTTTCCATTTATAATACAGTTCCTGAAGCACCCACCGATGTTAAGGCTTTGGTCAAGGGTAATGCGGCCATTCTTGTGTCTTGGCGGCCACCAGCACAGCCCAATGGCATTATCACGCAATACACTGTGTACTCAAAGGCGGAAGGGGCCGAAACGGAAACAAAGACTCAAAAAGTGCCACATTATCAAATGAGCTTTGAGGCAACTGACTTAGAGAAGAACAAACCATATGAGTTCTGGGTGACAGCAAGCACTACCATTGGCGAAGGTCAGCAGTCCAAGAGCATTGTTGCTATGCCCAGTGATCAGGTTCCGGCTAAGATTGCCTCCTTCGACGATACGTTCACTGCTACATTCAAGGAAGACGCAAAAATGCCTTGCCTCGCTGTTGGAGCACCGCAACCCGAAATTACTTGGAAGATTAAGGGAGTAGAGTTTACTGGGAATGATCGCATGCGTCTATTGCCCGATGGATCACTAGTAATAAAATCTGTTAATCGTTTGGATGCCGGCGACTATTCTTGCCATGCTGAAAATTCTATTGCCAAGGATTCAATTACCCATAAGCTCATTGTTATGGCACCTCCTCAATCCCCCCATGTGAGTCTCTCCGCTACCACAACCGACGCATTGACCGTTAGATTGAAGCCACATGAAGGAGATACCGCACCTCTGCACGGATACACGCTCCACTATAAGCCAGGTAAATTATATTCGATTAAAGTCCCAGATAAGAAAACAATTTTCTAAAGATGAGTTTAGATTTAATTTTTATAGTACATGTAAAATAATTAATAATAATAATAATTTTATGATTTCCTGATACCTGTTAGAATTCGGCGAATGGGAAACGGCGGAAGTTTCCGTAGACTCTCAAAAGCACAATATTGAAAATCTACTCTGTGGCTCACGTTATCAGGTCTATGCTACAGGTTTCAACAAGTAAATAAAATAAAATTATGAATGTTCTATTCTTAATTTCAATTTTACATTTTCTAGTATCGGAGCCGGTGAGGCTTCTGATATTTTGAATACACGCACCAAGGGCCAGAAACCCAAACTGCCAGAAAAGCCTCGCTTCATCGAAGTCTCATCCAATTCGGTTTCCCTGCATTTTAAGGCTTGGAAAGATGGAGGCTGCCCAATGTCCCATTTTGTTGTAGAAAGCAAGAAACGGTATTAAGGTCATGATGTATAACCCTTTTCCCGATAGTATTGATTTATTGACTTCTTTTAGTGATCAACTTGAATGGAATCAGATTTCGAACAATGTGAAGCCTGACAATAACTATGTAGTTCTGGATCTGGAACCCGCAACCTGGTACAACCTACGTATTACTGCCCACAATTCAGCCGGGTTTACCGTAGCCGAATATGACTTTGCTACACTCACCGTAACAGGAGGTATTTACATCCAATTTGCACACAAATATATCACATTGCTTTTGTACATAGAAAACTACGTTAATGATATTGCTGAGTTTAGGACATATGTATACACATATGCTTATACATATGTAGGTATATATGTTATACAACTTACAGCATTATCCATATACAAATAACAAGCTAGGCATATGGTAAAAGTGTTGTCTTCATATTTCATTATCTTCCGAGTTGAATATGCTTTTTATCAAAGTCACACAAGAAACGTTCTTTGTTCTTTTATTCTTTTATGTGAATCAATTGCGCAGTATTTTAGATTTGCTGATATTGTTTTTTCCAACACAAAGCATTTCGTTATTTTTATATAAAAGTTAATGTACATTTTAATTCAAGATATGCAAAAAAGGATCCAATGTCATTCTATTGATCGCATACTTATATATATTGCATAAAAAATATGATTTTCAGATCGGTTTTAAAACATTTTCGATCAATTTCACAAAAATCATTGTTACAAAATATTCAGTAAATTAAAATGCAATAAGATAATGTGCTCATTTTCTTAAAAAAAATTTTTATAATTAATTTGAAAATGAAATTTTGAACCAAACTGTTTATTGCGAAAATGCAATTTGTTTTTTTTTTACTTTTTAATAAATATACATTTGTAGAAATCCCGACAAAATTCTAGCAAAAAAATCAATGCTTAATAGTTATATATGCTTATATATATGTTATATATAAGCTATATCTCAACTTTACCAATTCAACAGTCATGTGCCCTAATATTTTTGTATTTCATTTGCTTTGTAAGCACTAGACAAGGGCCTAGAAGACCACCATAGTAATTTTTATACTATTCATATTACCCAGAACTTTGTAATGCACAAAAGGACATATGGCAGACTCAACAAAGCGTTTATCTATTGATCAGAATCAGTAGCTAAGTCGAAATTTATATCCATTTGTTCACCTGCTTGTCTGTCTGATCTTCTTTTCCAAAGACCTTATAATTCTTAAAACTACCTAGATGACACTTGGCAATTGACGCTTGACACATAACGAACTGGATCGGACCACTATCTCATATAACTGCTGTATAAATAATCTAATGTCGCTTAGGACTTTACATTTTCTGATTTGAATCATATTTCAGTCACAGCAACGGTCGGTTAAATATTGGCTTGTAGTTACTAATATAGCTTTATTGAAGTATTTAAGTTTAATAATGACGATCATATGTTTACCTAGTTTGTTTCAAAATGTACCACTGTATTATATAGCTACCATAATAATGGGTCCAAAAATTAACACCACTGTAAAGTTTTCGTTTATCTTAAAAGAGTATGCTATCTTTGGCGTGCCGAATATAAGTTTGCTCTCTTTTTTATTTTTATTTTATCTTATGTATGTATATTATTTAAACTTCATTGCATATTCTAGATAATTATTTCTGTTCACACTTGTGGAGTACGAATATTTTGTACATTTACAGGCTAAGGCATTAAAGTACATATGAATTTGTACTGCTTGGTAAAATATTACAAATGAATGTTGTCAACACATATTAATCCCAATGTTGCATAAGCAAGTTGTAAATTGCGTAGCTCCTTAAAAACTTTTTGATAATTGATTCTTTCTACATAAAAATAAAAGTACAATTACAAGTCCAATATTGGGAAAACCAAATCTCCTTTAAATAATTATAAATAATTTTCTACTGGATCCATTTTAATGCCACTAAATTAGAACATGAATGTAGTTTTGATCTTATGAAAAAATGTACATCGTTTTCCACGACACAAGATCCATTGAAACCATTGAAACATATGTATATCAACATAAGCTTAAGCGTGGTTTTTATATAAGATTATTTCTTGAGTACATTTTTTTATTTTTTTTATTTTATAAATAAATAAATGCTCAAAACCTGATACCTATATTAGCATAGGAAAGCATTTTAGAAATTCAACTCGAGAATCGAGCATAGCCAAAGCGACCACATTTTTAAAAATCACAACAACCAAAGATTCCACCAAAATTACTATTAATAAGTGCAAAAGAGCTGAAGTGGAAGAGGATAGATTGATTTTTTTATGTCAAACATTCATTACACACAAAATTTAATTCGATTACAGTTTGGTTATGTTAAAATTGAGTTCCATATTAGTATTTACAATATTTTCTTTAACTCTTAAGAGGCGCTATCGCTATACTCAATATTCTTACTGTTACTATTATCGTTATGGTCTCCCATTCATTCTCTTGAAAGCTGTCAAACAAAATTGGTCCAATTGATTCTAATTGATATTTAATCGTTTAAATAATTAAATATAAGTTTAACTAATAAAAACAAAAAAAAAAACAAATTGCATTTGAACGTATTAGAAAATAATTATATTATTACATTTTACAATTTATAAGTACAATAGATAAAATACAATACTTAGTGTTCATATCGTATCAATAATATGCGTAAAGTTCTGTGCAATGTAAAATAATTACATACTATTACATACTATTACATACTCTCGTTTAACTAATATTCTTTCTCAACTATTTTCCATATTTTGAAGTCAAACACATTAAAAAAAAAATGAGAACCTAATTCGAAAGTTACACACTTTAATGCAAATTTGTAATCATCGAGTTTGTAATATATTTGTGAATGTATTTGTATATGTGTGTGTGTTTTCGCGATTAGATCTTGCGTACAAAACCCAATGTACGAGAAGAAGGCGAAATGCACACGGAGAAAGGAGTGGCCGAGCTTTAAAGTTTGCTCTCTCTTTTTGAACTTGTTCATTTTCTCACCTTCCTTTCTCTTGATCTCTCATGATTCTTCCATTTTAATGTTACATGCATACATACGTACTACATAAATAACTGTGTATCTCTCTCTCTTTCTCTCTCCCGTTGTGAAACACTTTGGTTGTTGTTATTGTTGTTACAGGCACAATCGCACCCTCGCGTGATTTACCCGAATTAAGCGCTGAGGATACAATCCGCATTATCCTATCGAACCTAAATTTAGTAGTGCCGGTCGTGGCGGCTCTGCTCGTCATAATCATAGCGATAATTGTTATTTGTATTCTGCGTAGCAAAGGCAATCATCACAAAGGTATCTATAAGTACTAAAACTAATTACAATTTTCTTCTTTTTTTCGGTTCCTCTCTTTTTTCTATCTCTCGACACACTTTTTCTATCTCTCTGACAACGTACTCAAATCAAACACTTGCGCCTGGTTTTTGATTTTGTGATGTTTTTATTGATACACAAAAATATCGTGAATGATTTATGGCTTATAAATTGCCTGCGCTGTTTTTGCATCCATTATTTGCATGCTCGATTATGGTTTGTATATATGAATCAATTATACACAAAGGCACAATTGCGCCTCTCGACGACGGCTTGGGCCATGGCAATGTTCATGCCCGTATCCCCTTGCCAGCCTGGATGCCCGAGTGGCTAGATCTTAATTTTATGGTGCCATTAATAGCCACAGTTGTTGTGGTTGCCGTCGGTATCTGTGTAGTGTGCGTGGCACTCTCTCGAAGACGCTCAGACGACATGCGAGGCGGCCAGAAGGATGTATATTGTAGGTTATGGGAAAAAGTTGTGCCAAAATGGCACAAAGGAATTTTTTTATATATATACATTTTTTTATACTAAATTTTATTTCTGTTTTTATTACTTCCAATGCGTTAAATACAATCTGTAAAAACAAAATGGCGTACAATGTCAACAGCTTCGTTAATTATATTTAATACCGTCACTCAACAAAAATCCTGATAATATTTAGAACAGTATTGGCATGTTTCTGTTTTATAAATGTTAATCATTATAGTTAGCATAATTTAAATAGATACGTATATTCTTATATTTATTATATATTCACAAAAATTATACCAATTTTATGATCACTAATATACACAATACAGAATTTAGTATGCATTTTTAGCCCAATATATGTACATATATAATTCATAACATGTACTTTTATATTTACATAGAAAAACATATTTTTTTTTTAACAATATCCTACACCAAAGCCAATGAATACAAAATTAAATTAAATATATAAATCAAGCAGTTTCCTGTATTTCCTCAAAAATGTATACAATGTAACAGTCTGAATAATTTTTTTGAGCTTTATTTCTTGAGTATTTATAGTCTTTAATTCCGCATATTATCTATTATCATTAATTGATCATCAACATTAAAAGTCATTGGAAAGTTATCGCAAGTATTTATATGTATTAACATATCTAGCGATGACATTAAAGTTATTACCCAAACTAATTGTACAATATGTATACGTTAACTTTAAAGCATATATTTAAACAAGTTTATTGTTTTGAATTACACAATTATTATTATACATTCGAAAATTTTTATTCTGTTCTCTAAGTGTTATTTCCAGTTAATGGCTTATCACACAAATTCAACACTATATTTATCTCCATTGTTGTATATATGTTTTGCTAATTTTCTAAGCAGCAATCATTTCTACAGTCCAATTAAGTTTCCTTCCCCTTCACAAAACATAAATATTCCCACTTTCTATCGACTATCACATTTTGTGTTGTTTCTTTCATTCCCTTTTTTAAATGAAACTAAAACTAAGATGCTTTTTGAAATCAAAATTGAATTTAAAACTATATGAAACTAAAGTAAAGTAATCCATCTGATCTAAAGTTAATTGAATGATAAATTAAATTCAAAATTAATCATCTTTCATTTCATGTCATTATATCATGAATCGTTACATCGCTAACAATTTGGTATATTTGAAATTAAACAAAACTCAAACTAAAAATAAAAAAAAAACGCTTCCTATTAAAACTTTTTCGCAATTATAAGCTTGTATCTTTGAGCTATTAATTAGCACATTAGCGTCTTGAGATGCCGCACAAAAAAAATTTATAATTATACATTTTGAAAAAATACAAAATTTATAAAAATAGTTTTGCAAATATTGTGAGTGACGGAACAAAGCTGATTGATATAACAAAACAGAACTAAAGTATGCGAGTTGATATTTGAGCAGCAGATAAAAACGGAAAAGCATCTTTAGTGTTTCACTATTGAGTTGGAAATATCATATATTAATTCTAGACGATGTAGTTTACAATCAGACAATGGGACCCGGCGCCACTCTGGACAAACGTCGCCCGGACCTACGCGACGAGCTTGGTTACATTGCACCACCAAACCGCAAGCTGCCCCCTGTTCCTGGCTCCAACTACAACACCTGTGACCGGATTAAGCGAGGTACAGTCATAAGTAAGCATCTAAATTTCCAATGCAACATTTATTAATGCCAGAACTATGCCAGCGGAGCTTCAAAATCAAATAAAGCAATCACTGAGCATTTACCTGTGGCTTAGTTTTTTCTTCCATTTACTTTGCGTGCAAAATTAAAAAAAAAAAATTCATCTGAACAAACAGAAAATAAATAAATATCACACAATGAATGAGACTTTAGGTCTTTCAGAATGCATTGCCGTATATATAATCTATATTCGTACATATTTACATACATATATATTATTATAAATAATATGTTTATAATTTGTATATCATTGCAAGGGAGTATTTCATTTTCTCAGATGTAGAAGACCCTGTAATATATCTTCTTAATCAGTATCAGTAACTAAGTCTCAAGTCGGAAAGAGTCGAATCGGATAACTACATATATCACTACTGCTGTAGGAACGATTGGTCGGAAACATTAACACATTCCCGATAACTTTGTTTCAAACATCCCAAAAAACGGAAAGATGGGACGAAAATTTAGTCTTTGATCGAAAAATGTTACTAATTGTAACAAGTTTGAACTTTCTCGAATTATGTTCCGTAACGACTAACACATTCCGTACCAGTTTAGTTCAAGTCAGAGTATTGAATTATATTCAATATATTATGTACATAATAAGAACGATCTGTGAAAAATTAAGTTTCTACTTAATAAAGTTTTTAGTGAAGCTTGCAAGGATATGAAATCTTCGGCGTGTCGAGTTTTCTTATATATATAGTATTCTTTAGAATACAAAAATCACACATACTGAACACAAAGCAAAGCTCCCTCATTTTGAAATTCATAACGATGCTTCTTTAAACGGCGTCTCATAATTTTAACCCATCCGAATACTATTAAATGTTGTTTAGAATTTAGATTGTTTTATTTTGTTTTTGACTTTTGATATTAATTAATAATTTCTTTTCAAAACCTCATAACATTTCAATTGCTTATTTTGTTGTGTTGATTCCTTGTTGATGTTGTATAAAAATTGGAAATTTAATAAAAATAAAACACTACACACACATACATAATACAAAATACACAAACACGACCTCAGCCCGCGGTGGTTTACGTTCTAATCACTCCACCTGGGATCCACGACGTAATCCGAACCTGTACGAGGAACTAAAGGCACCCCCAGTGCCCAAGCACGGTACTGCCGATATCTATGGTGGTCACGCCCATGGCAATGTTGAGTGTCACTATAGACATCCAGGTAGGAGAGGTCACATTCGATTATTAGTTTGACTTTGCCTCCAACTATCACCAAAACCAGCCACTAATAAAAATTTAGTTGAGAGTAATAAAAAATTCTAACAAATTAAAGTCTAATTATGGTCGCATATAAATAACCAGCTAACCTCAGATACTCATAGAGATAGTAAGTACAGCCATCGGTTAACTCAGAATACGTACTAAAACACTAAAACCACTATCAAGACACTATGCCACTTCAATTGAACAAAAAAATGTTGATTTGATAAAATCCTTTCTCGTAAGGTATGGAAGATGAAATCTGCCCTTATGCTACGTTCCATCTGCTCGGTTTCCGCGAGGAAATGGATCCCACCAAGGCAATGAACTTCCAGACCTTCCCTCATCAGAATGGACATACTCCTGTTCCTGGACACGCCGGAACCATGTTGCCACCTGGTCACCCAGGACACGTTCACTCTCGTTCAGGATCTCAGTCTATGCCACGTGCTAACCGCTATCAGCGCAAGAACAGTCAAGGAGGTCAATCATCTATTTATACCCCTGCTCCCGAGTACGATGATCCTGCCAACTGTGCTGAGGAGGATCAATACGTAAGTTATATCGATAGGAATGCAAACGAAATTGACAAATATATCGCTATCACTGTGTATGATTTTCCTTAAAGCGTCGGTACACTCGTGTTAACTCTCAGGGCGGCAGTTTGTATTCTGGCCCTGGACCCGAATACGACGATCCTGCCAATTGCGCACCTGAGGAGGATCAGTATGGATCCCAGTATGGTGGACCATATGGACAGCCGTATGATCATTATGGCTCCCGTGGATCTATGGGACGTCGTAGTATTGGTAAGGCTCAAAGAGTTAACAATGAAAATTATATAATAAAATGCAGCATAATAAATAATTTACATCATACCCGGTACACATAGGGTATTGAAGGTATAATGACCAGCTAATCTAAGTAACGCCTATAAGATGTCGTTGCCGACTCAATAAAACACATATATTCGTGCTCAGAATCAACAGCCGAGTATGTAAGTCCTTACGAACACTTAGAGACTGAACTAAAGATTTGTATTAGCTTGTATTAGCTGCAGCCCGATCAAGTTTGTTTTAGATTTTTATCACGCTCCCCACCGTCTCAAATTGGCTTTTCTACTTGTTTTATTCACAATATTATTTTAATCTTAATATATGATAAAACTTGTAGGTTCTGCACGTAATCCGGGCAATGGATCACCTGAACCACCTCCACCACCACCACGTAATCATGACATGAGCAACTCTTCATTTAACGACTCTAAGGAGAGCAACGAGATATCAGAAGCCGAATGCGATCGCGATCATGGACCACGTGGAAACTATGGTGGTAAGTAACTGATATACAATTCGAAGAAGAATTCATTCAAGTTAATATTGGTTTAAAATAGAAAAAGTTTCATATATTTGCTTCGAATAAAATTGAATGTTATACATATTTAAGTAACTCCACAATTCGAAATCTTCTTAATTTAATTTCTTTAAATATATCCATACTCACATAAATCATATAAAAATAAAATTAGCAGAAGATTCCAATGAGGGTGAGTGATTTCTAATCGAATCGAAGTTAAAGTTATAATATCCAAATAGCAAATTTTGAATTATTTTTCAAATTAATACTCTACTCGTAATTATCAATCACAACTCAACTCATATATGTTACATATACATATGTGTCTTAGAAACCTCACGAATCTCCATCGTTCTCATAGCCTGAATGTTTTCATTCGTGCGTCATTCTTCATTCATGAGTCAGTAAAAAGTTATTCGAAAAAAATAACTAGTGTATAAAATTCATGCTGTGTTTTGCTAAAGTTTAAAGACAATATTTTGTAATTTATGCTTTATTTTATCCAATGTTAACTAACTTTGGTAGTGGATATTACTTTTTTATTTAATTTTTAATTTACAGCTTTTCTATTGCACAGTGATTTTATTTCATGCATAATTTTTTACCATTTAAAGCAGTTTTATAGATCGCGCTATGTGAAGAACAGATTTGTGAAATGAAAAAATAAATTTTTAATTATTTTAGTTATAAGTCAAAAAGAACTACCAAAATATCATGGACGTCAACAGCAGAAGTCGAAAAAATAAAAATATATAAAATATTAAATGTTTAAAATAATTAAAAATTTATTTTTTCATTTCACAAATCTGTTCTTCACATAGCGCGATCTATAAAACATTTCGTGTTCTCTTATATTCCTTTGCGTTCCTTTTTCTTTCGATTATCTTTATATTTCCAATGAAAATGCAATGACTTGCATATGGTATAAACCTGGCATTAATTTGATATTTAAATTGTCTTACTTTTTAAATCTTGTAGGTATGATTTAAATTGTTGTTGTTTTGTTTATAAATACTTGAAATGGTTAATAATAGTAAATACGAGTTTATGTTATATGTATGTATGCATCGCATATGCTGATACTTAATTCTGCAATCCTTTATCATTTCTTTGAGTTCTTTCAGTTTGCGTGTTGTCCGTGTTATGTATTTGTCAGCTTTAAGCTGTGTTTCCATTTGCGTTTGTATGTTTGTGTGAACGTGAGTGTGTGTGTGTGTGTATAAATCATTCAACTTCCACGCACATCATCGACTTGGAACACTAAGCTTAAAAGCTACATCAACTGTAATTCGCTTACAAATTACACTGCCATAGTATCGTAGGCTGTGAATCCTGCGCCATTTGTTTGTTGGAGTTGGAGTTGTTTTGGGCCGGCTTCGTTTCTATCGAGGATTGATAATCAACGCGAAATATTAGATATTAGTTATATTAAATAATATTATACATGTAAATATGCATATATATATATATATATATATATATATATATATAATTAATATTAGGCGGCTCACTTATGCAAACACAGCATTGCATGGAAATACATTTGTATATTTGCGTTAATTGTGCCTATTTGGTATGTGTGTGGCAAGCCAAGACCAAGTGCCAAGCTCAAACTGCTTATTTTAAGTACGTTAAAGTACAGTCAATATATACATTGTAATATCAGTTAAAGAAAGTTTTTTAATTTGAACGATTAATCTACGAATTAAAGAGTTTATTAAATGATTAATGCATGGGATACATTTCAAAATATGTTCAAAACTGTGATTTGCTTTTAAATAACCAAAAAATAAAACAAATCAATTATATATCAGGTATAATAGAATATGAGATAAATTACATATTGAATATTGAACTATCGGTACTATTGACCTGTTAAGACATATAGACACCACAAACTTGTATAGATTATTAAACTGCATGCAAAAATGAAAGGAACATTTAGTTACAATGGCTTATTCTATATTTAGACTTACAACTGTCTGCGACTAAGTTTTTTTTTGTTATTTTTAAAAGAAAAGAAAATATATAAAAGTTATTGTTAGTATAGAGATTATGCGACTAGAAACTAGAGACGATTCCACAACTGCACAGGATTATGGTGGAATTATAATCTTAGCAAAATCAATCATAAATTTAAGTAATGGGCAAAATATATTAATATTCTTGGTCATGATCGTTTTTAAAATAACGCTGATCGACTGTTCCTTTGGCTGTTATGAGTAAGTCGTTCTATAAGTTCTAGCGACACTTTCTCTCCCGATTTCAATCATTTTATACCTAAACAGAATGTTAATTATGTTAATCTTGAACAATGATCACATAATAATAATTATTATTGTAATTTGTTGCAATATTTTTCTTTACAAAGAGGGATTTTTTAATGATTAATCTTCCCTATTGTAAAAATGGATCAAAAAAGCAATTATGTAATATATGGACAGTTAATTTAACCCATTAACCTAAATGTATTCACATAAGTTTGGAGTGCAAAGAATCTTATAAAGTCAATAAATCAGTTTTGTAATTCTTCCTGTGCAATCATGAATTTTGTTAGATCATGAGGGATATACTCAGACTATAATTAAATCTCACAGACTAATTTTACACGTTTCTTACCTCTCAATCAACTTTCGCATCTCTTCGGTGGTGCGTTGATCTTTCGGTTGTGGAGATCTTTTCACAGCTATTTTTATAATTGTTTTTTGTTTTGTTTTGTTGTGGTTGTAATTAACATATTTGCAATAGAAATATTAGTGTGGGAGCCACAACAAAGTTGAACAACCGAAAGTAATAGATTTATAATTATTGTTTATAATGTTTTAGAATATCATAAAATGTAAAAAGAAAATAGAAAGAAAACACAAAATAAAATAAAATTAAAATACACATCAGCATAATATTCAGATTAAACAAGTAAGAAAGCTATAGTCGAGTATGCTCGACCATATATAGTACTCGGTGCCCAAAGTTATATTATATATTTATATTTATATCCAAAAAAATGTAAATTAACATATGTTACATTCATGTTTATGAACCTATGTAGATCTAAAGATCGTATATATGTGTAACACATTGCCAGTGTTCCAAATTGTATATGGCTATATTAATTTTCTGGAGGCGTTGAAAGAACGGGGGGAGGGGGGGGGGTGGAGGTTGGGTTTTGGTCAGGAAAAATTGAAAATAAACTTGAAGTCCCTTAGTTTCCGAAATAGAGCTGTTAATGTTCACGTACATATAGACAGATAAACATATCCCAATCAACTTGACTATTTAAGCGGTCATGCCTTCTTATTGTGTCACAAACTCATTATGCATTCAGTACCCAGGTAACGGGAAATAGCACTTAAAAATATCTAAAAATATCTAAAAAACTATTGTGAGCATATATTATATTAGGTTCGTGTCATGTTAATTTTGTAGCTTAAGATATTTTACAATAAAATTCTTATATTCTATCTACAACTCTCTAGTGAAATACATGCAGATTCCAGGCTCAACGTAAAATTAAGTGATATCTATGAATTCTTCTTCAAATTAAAAAAAAAATATATAACAAACAAAAACCAAAACAGAAAGTTATCTTCGATTTGCCGAAAATTGTATACCCTTGCAAGATAAAGATTGTTACTACTTCGATTTTCAATTGTTCCTTTGGTGGCTATATGAAATAGTAGTTCGGTATGAATCAAATTTAGCAAAACTGTGTTTGTCATTACTAAACCTGTAAATCCTTCTAATTACATAAGACTCAATATTTAACCGATAGGTTCTAGTTTGGAAGGAAATATATCTCATATATATGTATATTTCAACTCCGCTGAGGTTGCAGATCTAGAATATATATACTTAGGGGTGTTATAGTCTCCAAGCCTACATTCGTGAGATTAAAAACTCGTAACGAAAAGCAATATATCCTCGCAAGAGTATAAAAATGAATTTAATATAGGGAGTAGACTTACAGACATAAAACATTAAATTGTGCTTTAAATGGTAAAAAATCATGAAATAAAATCACTGTGCAATAGAAAAGCTGTAAATTAAAAATTAAATAAAAAAGTAATATCCACTACCAAAGTTAGTTAACATTGGATAAAATAAAGCATAAATTACAAAATATTGTCTTTAAACTTTAGCAAAACACAGCATGAATTTTATACACTAGTTATTTTTTTCGAATAACTTTTTACTGACTCATGAATGAAGAATGACGCACGAATGAAAACATTCAGGCTATGAGAACGATGGAGATTCGTGAGGTTTCTAAGACACATATGTATATGTAACATATATGAGTTGAGTTGTGATTGATAATTACGAGTAGAGTATTAATTTGAAAAATAATTCAAAATTTGCTATTTGGATATTATAACTTTAACTTCGATTCGATTAGAAATCACTCACCCTCATTGGAATCTTCTGCTAATTTTATTTTTATATGATTTATGTGAGTATGGATATATTTAAAGAAATTAAATTAAGAAGATTTCGAATTGTGGAGTTACTTAAATATGTATAACATTCAATTTTATTCGAAGCAAATATATGAAACTTTTTCTATTTTAAACCAATATTAACTTGAATGAATTCTTCTTCGAATTGTATATCAGTTACTTACCACCATAGTTTCCACGTGGTCCATGATCGCGATCGCATTCGGCTTCTGATATCTCGTTGCTCTCCTTAGAGTCGTTAAATGAAGAGTTGCTCATGTCATGATTACGTGGTGGTGGTGGAGGTGGTTCAGGTGATCCATTGCCCGGATTACGTGCAGAACCTACAAGTTTTATCATATATTAAGATTAAAATAATATTGTGAATAAAACAAGTAGAAAAGCCAATTTGAGACGGTGGGGAGCGTGATAAAAATCTAAAACAAACTTGATCGGGCTGCAGCTAATACAAGCTAATACAAATCTTTAGTTCAGTCTCTAAGTGTTCGTAAGGACTTACATACTCGGCTGTTGATTCTGAGCACGAATATATGTGTTTTATTGGGTCGGCAACGACATCTTATAGGCGTTACTTATATTAGCTGGTCATTATACCTTCAATACCCTATGTGTACCGGGTATGATGTAAATTATTTATTATGCTGCATTTTATTATATAATTTTCATTGTTAACTCTTTGAGCCTTACCAATACTACGACGTCCCATAGATCCACGGGAGCCATAATGATCATACGGCTGTCCATATGGTCCACCATACTGGGATCCATACTGATCCTCCTCAGGTGCGCAATTGGCAGGATCGTCGTATTCGGGTCCAGGGCCAGAATACAAACTGCCGCCCTGAGAGTTAACACGAGTGTACCGACGCTTTAAGGAAAATCATACACAGTGATAGCGATATATTTGTCAATTTCGTTTGCATTCCTATCGATATAACTTACGTATTGATCCTCCTCAGCACAGTTGGCAGGATCATCGTACTCGGGAGCAGGGGTATAAATAGATGATTGACCTCCTTGACTGTTCTTGCGCTGATAGCGGTTAGCACGTGGCATAGACTGAGATCCTGAACGAGAGTGAACGTGTCCTGGGTGACCAGGTGGCAACATGGTTCCGGCGTGTCCAGGAACAGGAGTATGTCCATTCTGATGAGGGAAGGTCTGGAAGTTCATTGCCTTGGTGGGATCCATTTCCTCGCGGAAACCGAGCAGATGGAACGTAGCATAAGGGCAGATTTCATCTTCCATACCTTACGAGAAAGGATTTTATCAAATCAACATTTTTTTGTTCAATTGAAGTGGCATAGTGTCTTGATAGTGGTTTTAGTGTTTTAGTACGTATTCTGAGTTAACCGATGGCTGTACTTACTATCTCTATGAGTATCTGAGGTTAGCTGGTTATTTATATGCGACCATAATTAGACTTTAATTTGTTAGAATTTTTTATTACTCTCAACTAAATTTTTATTAGTGGCTGGTTTTGGTGATAGTTGGAGGCAAAGTCAAACTAATAATCGAATGTGACCTCTCCTACCTGGATGTCTATAGTGACACTCAACATTGCCATGGGCGTGACCACCATAGATATCGGCAGTACCGTGCTTGGGCACTGGGGGTGCCTTTAGTTCCTCGTACAGGTTCGGATTACGTCGTGGATCCCAGGTGGAGTGATTAGAACGTAAACCACCGCGGGCTGAGGTCGTGTTTGTGTATTTTGTATTATGTATGTGTGTGTAGTGTTTTATTTTTATTAAATTTCCAATTTTTATACAACATCAACAAGGAATCAACACAACAAAATAAGCAATTGAAATGTTATGAGGTTTTGAAAAGAAATTATTAATTAATATCAAAAGTCAAAAACAAAATAAAACAATCTAAATTCTAAACAACATTTAATAGTATTCGGATGGGTTAAAATTATGAGACGCCGTTTAAAGAAGCATCGTTATGAATTTCAAAATGAGGGAGCTTTGCTTTGTGTTCAGTATGTGTGATTTTTGTATTCTAAAGAATACTATATATATAAGAAAACTCGACACGCCGAAGATTTCATATCCTTGCAAGCTTCACTAAAAACTTTATTAAGTAGAAACTTAATTTTTCACAGATCGTTCTTATTATGTACATAATATATTGAATATAATTCAATACTCTGACTTGAACTAAACTGGTACGGAATGTGTTAGTCGTTACGGAACATAATTCGAGAAAGTTCAAACTTGTTACAATTAGTAACATTTTTCGATCAAAGACTAAATTTTCGTCCCATCTTTCCGTTTTTTGGGATGTTTGAAACAAAGTTATCGGGAATGTGTTAATGTTTCCGACCAATCGTTCCTACAGCAGTAGTGATATATGTAGTTATCCGATTCGACTCTTTCCGACTTGAGACTTAGTTACTGATACTGATTAAGAAGATATATTACAGGGTCTTCTACATCTGAGAAAATGAAATACTCCCTTGCAATGATATACAAATTATAAACATATTATTTATAATAATATATATGTATGTAAATATGTACGAATATAGATTATATATACGGCAATGCATTCTGAAAGACCTAAAGTCTCATTCATTGTGTGATATTTATTTATTTTCTGTTTGTTCAGATGAATTTTTTTTTTTTAATTTTGCACGCAAAGTAAATGGAAGAAAAAACTAAGCCACAGGTAAATGCTCAGTGATTGCTTTATTTGATTTTGAAGCTCCGCTGGCATAGTTCTGGCATTAATAAATGTTGCATTGGAAATTTAGATGCTTACTTATGACTGTACCTCGCTTAATCCGGTCACAGGTGTTGTAGTTGGAGCCAGGAACAGGGGGCAGCTTGCGGTTTGGTGGTGCAATGTAACCAAGCTCGTCGCGTAGGTCCGGGCGACGTTTGTCCAGAGTGGCGCCGGGTCCCATTGTCTGATTGTAAACTACATCGTCTAGAATTAATATATGATATTTCCAACTCAATAGTGAAACACTAAAGATGCTTTTCCGTTTTTATCTGCTGCTCAAATATCAACTCGCATACTTTAGTTCTGTTTTGTTATATCAATCAGCTTTGTTCCGTCACTCACAATATTTGCAAAACTATTTTTATAAATTTTGTATTTTTTCAAAATGTATAATTATAAATTTTTTTTGTGCGGCATCTCAAGACGCTAATGTGCTAATTAATAGCTCAAAGATACAAGCTTATAATTGCGAAAAAGTTTTAATAGGAAGCGTTTTTTTTTTATTTTTAGTTTGAGTTTTGTTTAATTTCAAATATACCAAATTGTTAGCGATGTAACGATTCATGATATAATGACATGAAATGAAAGATGATTAATTTTGAATTTAATTTATCATTCAATTAACTTTAGATCAGATGGATTACTTTACTTTAGTTTCATATAGTTTTAAATTCAATTTTGATTTCAAAAAGCATCTTAGTTTTAGTTTCATTTAAAAAAGGGAATGAAAGAAACAACACAAAATGTGATAGTCGATAGAAAGTGGGAATATTTATGTTTTGTGAAGGGGAAGGAAACTTAATTGGACTGTAGAAATGATTGCTGCTTAGAAAATTAGCAAAACATATATACAACAATGGAGATAAATATAGTGTTGAATTTGTGTGATAAGCCATTAACTGGAAATAACACTTAGAGAACAGAATAAAAATTTTCGAATGTATAATAATAATTGTGTAATTCAAAACAATAAACTTGTTTAAATATATGCTTTAAAGTTAACGTATACATATTGTACAATTAGTTTGGGTAATAACTTTAATGTCATCGCTAGATATGTTAATACATATAAATACTTGCGATAACTTTCCAATGACTTTTAATGTTGATGATCAATTAATGATAATAGATAATATGCGGAATTAAAGACTATAAATACTCAAGAAATAAAGCTCAAAAAAATTATTAAGACTGTTACATTGTATACATTTTTGAGGAAATACAGGAAACTGCTTGATTTATATATTTAATTTAATTTTGTATTCATTGGCTTTGGTGTAGGATATTGTTAAAAAAAAAATATGTTTTTCTATGTAAATATAAAAGTACATGTTATGAATTATATATGTACATATATTGGGCTAAAAATGCATACTAAATTCTGTATTGTGTATATTAGTGATCATAAAATTGGTATAATTTTTGTGAATATATAATAAATATAAGAATATACGTATCTATTTAAATTATGCTAACTATAATGATTAACATTTATAAAACAGAAACATGCCAATACTGTTCTAAATATTATCAGGATTTTTGTTGAGTGACGGTATTAAATATAATTAACGAAGCTGTTGACATTGTACGCCATTTTGTTTTTACAGATTGTATTTAACGCATTGGAAGTAATAAAAACAGAAATAAAATTTAGTATAGAAAAATGTATATATATAAAAAAATTCCTTTGTGCCATTTTGCACAACTTTTTCCCATAACCTACAATATACATCCTTCTGGCCGCCTCGCATGTCGTCTGAGCGTCTTCGAGAGAGTGCCACGCACACTACACAGATACCGACGGCAACCACAACAACTGTGGCTATTAATGGCACCATAAAATTAAGATCTAGCCACTCGGGCATCCAGGCTGGCAAGGGGATACGGGCATGAACATTGCCATGGCCCAAGCCGTCGTCGAGAGGCGCAATTGTGCCTTTGTGTATAATTGATTCATATATACAAACCATAATCGAGCATGCAAATAATGGATGCAAAAACAGCGCAGGCAATTTATAAGCCATAAATCATTCACGATATTTTTGTGTATCAATAAAAACATCACAAAATCAAAAACCAGGCGCAAGTGTTTGATTTGAGTACGTTGTCAGAGAGATAGAAAAAGTGTGTCGAGAGATAGAAAAAAGAGAGGAACCGAAAAAAAGAAGAAAATTGTAATTAGTTTTAGTACTTATAGATACCTTTGTGATGATTGCCTTTGCTACGCAGAATACAAATAACAATTATCGCTATGATTATGACGAGCAGAGCCGCCACGACCGGCACTACTAAATTTAGGTTCGATAGGATAATGCGGATTGTATCCTCAGCGCTTAATTCGGGTAAATCACGCGAGGGTGCGATTGTGCCTGTAACAACAATAACAACAACCAAAGTGTTTCACAACGGGAGAGAGAAAGAGAGAGAGATACACAGTTATTTATGTAGTACGTATGTATGCATGTAACATTAAAATGGAAGAATCATGAGAGA
>JBAMBR010004892.1:0-127936 GCA_037044475.1 Zaprionus obscuricornis | reverse complement strand
TGAAGCTGCATCGATCAACTCTTTGTGTGGAAGTCATAAAAAAATGATGCCAATCAAATAATACCTGGCATAAATATTGCTATTAATTGGCTCAATTTCAATTTATTTAAAGATACAAATATATCCATAATAAGCATACGTAAGAGATTGTTCTGACATGTATTCGTATTTTCTTTAGTCGAGTATTTAATATTTTTTTTTGATTTTTTTTTTTATTATTTTTTTGTTATATATATTCGGAATAAATTATTCTGCTCACTCATCAGCATTTTGCGCTGTTATAAACACGTTTTTAATTAAAATCGCAAAAACAGGCAAAACGTATATACGATAATAAAAGGAGAAGCTGTAGCCGTCACTTATTATGTACATATGAGTGTGAACGAGAGTAGAGAAAAAAAAAAAAAACAAACAGCAGAAAAAGTGGAAAGGGGAAAGACGAAGAAAAAAAAAACAGAAATGTGATGGCAGAAACTTCAATTAACAGAAAATAAAAGGCAATTCTAAGCAGAACAAAGAACTGAGTGCCAGCAACAGAAGCCAAACAAAGCTAGACACGCAGACAGACGGACAAAGTTGCCATTACCGATTCCCATAGCTCCACAGTTGAGCGCTATGCGAGCAAGAAGTTAGCTGGCAATGCGACAGACGGAAGAGGCAGCAAGAAGTACATGCAGAGAAGCGCAACAGTTTTAGTGATAAAATGGCAAACACGTAATCATGGCAGACAGAGAAATGTGCGTGCGCTGCGGCCTTGTGCCATACACCAGTCACAGCAGCAACAAAAACACGTGAAAGGAATCGGTTCCTTTCATACATGCCGAACAATTTATACACTTACATACAAGTTTTGTTACAATACATTTTGCATACAAAAACTTCATTTATGACAAATTTTCCTGATTTACAATTTTATTTTAATCAATTGTTTCTATGGCAGCTATGTGATAAAGTGTTGTAATTGTAATCAATAATTGACAAATCCTCATGAGTATTATTAACTTTAGAAAAAGTGTAATATACCTTTGTAAGAGTATAAAAAATATATTATATACATTCACATATGCTGGCAGTATGATGCCTATAGAGCATCGAAGCAATAACAAAATGATAGCGAGAAAAATAAAATACGAATACAACTCACATTCATTGCGATTCATTAATTTGACATTCACGTACCACAAGGGCCACAACGAATTGTATTGTACAAGTACAAACCACACACATACACACACATATATATTTATATATATATATATATATATATGTATACAATTGTATATTTGTAAAAGATACAAATTGCTGATAAATGCTTTGCCACTTAGTGAAAAATTGTTTTACAGTCATGGGGCAAAAGGTGTTTTCCTTTAAAAAATTTGTTTACAATTTTCATAGCTTTTGTTGTCAATCGAATAATTTGCTAAGCTTTTGCTAACCAACAGACTCAATGATGCTATATGAATTTAATATGTATGTATGTATGTATATATTATCTGAGTGTGCGCTGTTTATATTTGTAACACTTTAGCTCCACACGTGCCAAATAATTCATTTGCTTGTCAAAGTTTCCCTACTGTTTCTCTACTCGCTTGCCTGCCATCTTTCGTGCCATCGGAATTGTCCTCACGTCTAGACATAATTTCTTCAATCATTTATTACCTAATTAAGTGGAAGTATAAATGCCAAGCTCAGCCACCCAGTAGATGGGCGTTGGGCGTGCCAGGCCATTCAGGGTCGTGTTCGATAGTGTTTCTTATTCTTTAGGGCGACAGCCTTTTGTGCGAGAATATGTGAATTAACTGGCAGCATTCCAATGATTGACCTTTCTCTTTCCACTTATCCATCCATCTATGTATGTGTGAGTGTGAGTGTGTGTTTGTGTGTACGTTAGTGTATTATGCGCATATGTGAGTCTGTGTGTCTTTGTGGTTATACGTGTTCGCTTGAGTATATTCTGTCTGTTTGCTGTAGCTCGTTGAGTGTAACCACTTGAGCTTAAGGCTTGCCTTGAGCGTAACAACTGCCTTTGCCTTTGCCTTTGTCTTCAGATCATCTTTTGTTCCATGGAAGTGAGGGCATTGTGTCGGTTTTGTTCTTTCTTTTCATTTTTCATTTGTGGTTGCCATCTTTTGGCCCTGCTGTTGTTCCTTTCTTTTTCTTTTTCTTTTTCATTGTGAAAAACATAGCGCTTCAATTTTTGTGTTTTCGTTATTTTCCATTGTTGTCCGACTGTTCCGTTCATCTTGGTTTATTGTGTCACACTGTGAAAGCCATTTTGAGGGTCAATAATGTAGTACTTAGCAAAGAGAAACGGCAACTAGGAGTCACAGAAGAAAGACTATACCTTTGCTGAACGAAGATATTTTCAGCTTTGACTATATATAGAATTTCATCTAACCAACGATATGAGACATTGCTGAATGGAATTTGCTGTTTTTTTCTATAAGCAATGGTTTTAATTTTCTATTTTTGTACTTACTTTGTCGCTTCGGTTGCTGTTATGTTCCATTACTTAAATCGACTTTTGATTTCAATAATTTTTTATTATTTTTTTAGTTTTTTTTTGTTTTTTTTTTTGTTTGTAGTTTTACAATGTTTTATTTATAAATATGCCACGACTCATTTCTGCTTGGCCTTGTTTCATGGACTTTTCGTTAGTTTTATGCATGTGCTAACCATAAAGCCCTTGACATAGTTATACATACTTGTACATACATCTATGTATGTAAGTATGTATGCATATATCTCTTACTTAAGTACATTTCATATTAATTACTATTTACTATATTGTGTTTCAGTTAGTTTACTGTTGCTTTGCTTTAATTCCTAGACTTATTTTGAAACTTATGCGTATTCCACATGCATATTTTTATGATGATTTCTCAAACATTGTTTTTTCTTTGACTATTCATAAACAATATAACATCGATTTTTGCTACATTTTTTCTATGTTTGAGAAGCTTATCCATTAATTTCTAGTTGTAGTTTACCTTACATTCATTTATTTAATTATTTATTCAATTTCTATTTATTTATTTATTTTTTTTTTTTTTCATATTAAACGGTACTTCACATCGTAGCTACGCCTCGTGCTGTCCTGATCTGGGAGCACAATGACAAAGTAAAATTGATATAAATAATATTTATTGATATATTTAACGCACATTTATATATCAGAAGCTGTGATGTAATTATTGATAATATTGTAAGAATTCCTGTAATCTCTTTTCACAATTCAAAACTAATTGAATTGGAAATAATATTTACTTGTAGTTAATTCCCTTTCAGAGATTTCTGGTAATATTGTTGACAAAGAGATTGCAGGTACTCGAACGATGCAATACTTTCCGACTTGAATTTATTTATTTCATTTAAAATTTTATATTTGGATTTGCATGGTTATTGCTTTAAATTCGTCTATGATAAAGTAGCTACAAGCTGACATAAGCAGGTTCTCCATTTGTGGCCTAGGGAACTATTTAAGTGCACTGCTCAATGCTTGAACAACATGCATGTATTTACCATATATATAATTCCTTTAAGTATATACTATATATTTATTGTATGTGTGTATATATCTATGTATGCATGTTGGAATATTTATTATATTTTTTTTTTGTTTTTGTATTTTTTTTTTTTTGTATATTTATTTAGGGCTTATTTAATCATATGCTATGCTTGTATCGTATGCATATTTTAGCTGTAAAGCTGTGTTAAGATATCTTCTATTTGTTATATTATAGTAGTGTCAACAGTGGTATAATTTGCAAGATATTCGATAATTTTAATTGTAATTACATGAGTTACTCATGATTTTTTTTTACATATAATTTGGACTAGTATTCTCTAACTGAAGCATAGGCTTAGGTGCACCAATAATATTATATAATTATGATAACATATGTATATATTTATACGAGTATTATTATATATATATATATATATATATATATATATTTTTTTTTTTTTGTTATAATATTTTGTTGTTGTAGGTATATCAAGTTAGCATGTATAAATATGAAATATATAACACATATCAGTATATATATGCATTAAGGAAGACATTTTTTTCATGATTATGACCATCTCGATTCAGCGCACTCAACACTCTACACTCATCAAACGAGAATTTTAGATTTTATGTGTCAAATATGTTGTTATATTTGCTGCTTCAAAAAGGTTGTCAAATGGTCAAGCTTAGGCTTAAAGTATGTGTATGTATATGTGTGTATCTAAATTTTCAGTAATTTATGGGTATGAATGTAGAATGAGTTTATTTCATTTATCTTATTTTTTTTATTTATTTTTTTTTTTAACACTCAATTAATATTCATAGAACTTTTTCTATGTTACCTATACTCATTTACAAAAAATCCAGTAGTTTTTACATACATACATATATGTATGTACATATGCATATGTAGTTTACATTAAGGCGTAACTGAAATTTTGATCAATTTACAATCAAGAATTCTTTATTTTCTGTAAGGACAAGAGTATAATTTTAATATCGTGTGTGTACGTAAGTGTGTGTTTGTGTATAGTTAGGTATATTCCATTGTATATTTGCATGCCATATATGTATATAGAGGTATGTACAAAAGGTTAATTTATACGATATTCTGTGTATATTTAGGTGTTCTTTTTGATATGTACTGTTAGTATTTTATAAAACGAATTATATAATTAATCAATATTATTTACAAAATGGAAAATATGCAAAAAATATAATATATGAAACCTTTTAAATATATATTTATCAGAAGAAAACCGATTTAAGAGCCAGTAAAAAGGCCAAAAAACTTAAGAGCAAACAAAAGAAAAACTTTTACTTCTGATAACTTATAATCGGATATGAAACCGTTATTCTTTTTGCGGCTTCAATCAGTGAAATATTATAATGGAATGAAAATTAACTTAAATAAATTAAATGCAATTAAATAAAAACTATATGAGCTGAACGTGTTCATGAATTAAATGTAAATACAATAAAAATAAATAAATACAATTTAATGTCCTTGCAAAAGTCATTTGAATCAGAATAGAAAAGTTATAATAAATAAATATTTTTATTATTTAAAAAAATAAAGCTCCATTATACAATAAAAAATGTGTATGTAAAACATAAGTCACAAAGTGTAAATTAGAGAAATAAAACTTTCAATTTAATTTAATAATTTAATTGAAATTGTGAGCGATTCGAGACAGTTGTGTATATTGACTGTATATAAGTAAGAATAAGTTTAGTTTGTATACCTTTATCGTACAAAAATTCTAGCTACTCATATTCATTCTATATTCACACATACATAAATATATGTGCAATATACATATATACTTGTATATATACATTCATATAAAGATGCGAACCTTATAATGATACCAATTCTATATACATGCCCCTGTCAAAATATTAGATATTAGATCAATATTAATATAAACATTGATAATAACATTTATGTAATATTATTACTAATAATATTTTATATAAATATTTTTGAATTATTATTAATATAATTATTATTTAGACAGCAGTTTTTATTTTCTTTTTGGTTATTAACATTGAGTATGTTAAATATTTATATATTTCAATCATTAGTTTAAGTCGAATTATGAATTTATGTCTCACAATTGTTAGTACGTATCAAAAAGTAAGACCACATCTTCTCAAGTTAACATTAAAGTTGGCTAACTTAAGTTAGCCACTTAAACTATACAACATATTTTGCTAATTACTTGTATGTATGTATGGTAGATATGCACCTAAAGTCTAGAAACTCACATTTAATGCTGCTAAATATTCGACAGAACGAGTTAGTTTCACACTCGTATAAGTTTTGTGTAGCTACATATAAATCTAGATATCGCACACACATATTATAGATATTCTTATACATACATATATATATATATATATATATATCTATATATAGATAAGTGTATCGTATATTGGGTATGCTGGATTTCAGCGTCTTAATTCCCCTATCACCACCCATTCATCCCCATACTGCTTACATTAAGATTACATACTCGCATACTTAGTAATCGGACTTGAGTCTGTTGCTTTAGGTGATGTGTCATGTTACAGCTAGTCGCCAGCTATTCACGTTGCTCATACGCAGTGTGCCACGGACGGTAACTGCCAGTGCAAGCATCAACAGAGTCAATATACGACTGGCTGATGTCTGTTGGCCATGACCATGGCCACTTCGAGCTGCACTCGTGCTCTCTGGCCAAACAACATCGACTTCAGACATTTTGAAAATGCTCAGCAGTCGGTGGGATTGTAGCTCATTGTGTTCGGTGTTGATGTGATGACTGATGGTCTTCAATATCGCAGTGCATTCGTCCTGCAAACGTTTAGATAGGCAATAACAGTTGGACGAGTTGTATTAAATGAAAAAACCATCTTCTGATGTGACTTCTAAATAAAAGTAATAACATTTACTATATACTAACCTTCTCACGGCGCAGCAATTCGATATCCTTTAACTTGCCATCATGTGGCAACCGCGCGGCAATAATAATGTTCTCTTCTGTCATATTGAATAACGTCAATGTGCATTGAGTCTGTGGAGCAGAAAAAGGTATAACAACAAAATGGAAATGTAAGAAACAGCAGCAAAATGCAATTAATTTCCAAGTAAGTCACAATAGGGAGTTTTGCTTTTGGCCGTTAGCTCACCTGATTATTGATGTAGGTTGTCACGTATTGTTGCAAAGCACGCACCGCATCCTGTACCCCAAGATTGGTATGGGGTCGTAGCAATGCTTCATCGGCAGCACTGTAGCCCAGTAGTAAGAAGACGCCACCTGCCAAAGTACAAGGCACAAGAGTGTGCTATAAATCTCAGAAAATACTATATGTGATTTACTCGACTCGAGAGTTAGCTGTGCACCTGTGCACCTGTGCACCTGTGCACAAGGGAACAGACAAAATACACGTAAGTGCTGGGTAAAGAGCCACGCAACCTTGGACATTGCTTTTGTGCGTTTCACTCAAAATGTGAGCGACAAAATGCAGCTGGCATGTGTGGCTGGCATAACAAAAGCATCAGGCCATGAGCTATGAGCTTGAATCTTGGAGCTTGGAGCTATGAGCTATGAGCAATGAATTGCTCTCAATGAAAACCTCATTTGAAAATACTGTCAGAACTATGTAGAAATACAGCTTGGTGGATACTGTGTAGGATCACTTGGTGATGGTCAGGTTCCAAGTATGAACTGAAAAGCACAACATATATGACAGCTTCGCTTCGTCATTGCCTGTCGCGGGCGATAATCGTAAAGTGCTCAACAGAAAACAGAAAACAGAAGCAGACGACAGACTACAGACACAACACACAGCAATGAAATTTATATGTACTACATACTCGTAAGTAAGTATAATGGAAGTGACGACGCATCAAACGTTGCGTAGTGCATTTGGGGATACTGATGTAAGGAAGAAACTAACCTGGAAGTATGTAGTCCCCCAGCGGCGGCTTCATGCAGATAAAACGACCAGAGTAACAGAGACAGCGTCCACGGAATGCCTGATAAGCTGGCGAGGCATGACTGTAAAACGCAAGGGCGGTACGACAAGGTGCAAATGGTACGCAGAGGGCATGACAGGTGAGTGTTAGCGAGTCGCCACAGCTGCATAGTTCGCTGCACTCGGCATCGTCCAATGAGTAGATCTGAAAGTAAAGATGATGATGACTAAAAAACTAAAAAAAAAATACTGAAAACTGAGAGAAACACTTTAGTTCTGCTGCTGCTGCTGCTGCTGCTACTGCTGCTATGTTGCTTATTTGCTGTGCATTAAATTACGCATACGCCCTGTTGCAGCTACTATAATTCAAGACTAATTGCATTGCACTTGCTGCAAATTGTTGCTGGCAGCACGTAGGAGCAACACAACAAGCCAAGTGAAAAGAAAAGTGGCCAAAGTGCATTGTTGCTTCTGTGTTTTGCTTATGTTTTTCTCTTCGTTTTTTTTTTTATTTTTATTTATTTTTTTTTTTTTGTGTATTTGTTCTTTTTGTTTTGTATGCATCAGCATTTGCTCTTGCCATTTTCGTGGTGTTGTTAAATGCGGTAATATCTTTTCTTGGGCACGTGCCGACACATAAGCCAAGCACATACACATACACACACGCCCACACACACATATTCACATAGATGCACACACACAGATGAAAATGAGTTCAACTCGATGCTTGTTGTATGTTCGTGTTTGCAACTTAAAGTTGTACATTTGTTTTCTCTGTAACCGATGTATAAACTTTTACTTATTTAAATGTATTTTAATAGTACTTTTTAAACTTTAGTCGAATATAAAAAATTATAAAAAAAATATGAAATAAATTTTTGAGTCGTGCTTGCAAAAAGTGTAGTATGAAAATAAAAAGAATTTAATTGCAGCAAATGATTTGCAATTTATGCCGATGTTAACATGGCAACACACAACTTAACACACAATAGTTACAAGTTTGAATTTCATTAGCGTGCATATATATATAATAATAATATTAATAAAATAAAAATAAATATGTATAATGATTTTCTTACTCTCTTGCTGCTGCCCTCACGTATCAGTTGATCACTTTGATGAGGTCGCTGAACCACGCAATTTCCTGTAAAGCAAAAACAATGTTTTTAGCCAAAATTTTAAATGCATTTCGTAATTGTTTTGTTAATTAACCCCATTCACCATGTTGACACTTATGTAGAGAGATATATAAAGAGAGAGATAGAAAGACTAAATGTTTAAAAATGTATGTCACAATATTTAAACATTTTCCCCTACAGACAGAGAATACTGTCTAGGTCTAAGTCATGCTGCCTACATTCTACCACCGAGAGCATGTACACATATCCATCCTTTTGAAGTGGCTTAAATATATATCTATATATATATGTATGTAAATTGTTTGCTTTTTCGTACATATGTGTTGGTATATATAGAACAAAGTCAAGAGTGTTGTGCCGACTGTTGACCAACCAGGTGGCTTAACTGTTAGGTCAAAGTGTGTGTTAATTGTTGGCCTGAAAGCAAATGTTAGATGTTTGTCTAACAATAGTAGACATAACGAACCTTATCACAAGCCTTTTTAGTAGCGCCAAGGGGCATAAATATGTTCTACGTATAATATTCGTATGTGCTGCAAGTATTATATGTAGTATGTTTAATGATGAAGAAGTCTGCATAAAACTTTACCAATAAATCGCACACATTGTATGAAACACGTGCTAATCTTATTTACATTTTTAATTAATAATAATAATCTTTTGACCTGAATGGGTCACTTGTTAACATTAAATAAATAATTGAACAATGTGTTTGTTTGTTTGCTAGGCTAAACATTTTGTATTACAAAATACTTTAATCTGTATATCAAAATTGTTAAATGCCTGACCATCGCATAAAACTAAATCAATTATAGATGAGACATGCAAACTTCTAACCCAACGCTCTTTACTAGCAAAAACCAACAATAAAAAAAAGAAAAAAAAAAAATAAAAACAATTCATGTAAAATATACACACGCTACTGTCCCAATGCTCCTAATAATAACCAAAAAGCAGACAGTTCATATATATATATATATATATACTATGTATATATGTATATTGCACTCACAGACGTGTGGCAAAACAAACAAACTCATTTACATTTTTAATGCAATTTATAAACGGTTCGCTTTGTAAAATGAACAATACTTTTGTTTCGGAAGTATTTTATAGACATAAGTAGAAATTACAAAGAATATTTAAACAGATTTCTATAAAAGACGACAAAGAATTTTTTGACTGAGATTCATGTTCAACCATGAAATAATCGTTCGTGTATATTATACAAAATGTGCTGCAGTGTATATTTATAGTATATATAGCATGTGTGCATAACTCTGACAATTAATTGCCACATGAGGCAAAAACAAACTCATTTCCGGTTTGTTGGTCACATATACACGCCCACGCAAATAAATATACACACATAAACACGATCCTGAATTTTAAATGAAACCTGCAGATACATACAGAGTAGTAGTAGTAGTAAGAGTATTTGTATTTAAATACACATACATACATACATACATACATACATACATACTTATAACAACTCACACATGACATTGAGTTGTAGTTTCAATTACCCGTTGAGCCACATTAACCACATCAATTATGTGGAAAATATTATAACGGATACTGTGCACCCAAAAACATTGTGGTTGAGGTTGAAAGTAAAACTGAGATCTTTTTGTCCCTCGATACATGAACTAATTATGATAAAATGGAGAAAAATACAAAAATACAAAAAAAAACTTTAAATGACAACATATTAAGTTAATCATCGAAAAGTGACCCCCCACAGTACAAGCTGAGGGAAATTAGCGAAAGGATTTACTCAAAAATTTGAACGGAAACATTGTGGTAACATTTGCATCAGAACCACTTAGCTGGCTAACAAGCGATAAGTAGTGGACCTTTTACATATGGAGGATACACAATATGCACTTACTTGGTGGTTGTGTTGTTGTTGTGGTTGCCATTGTTGTGGTCGTTGTGGTTGTCGGCTCCGTCATGCTGATGCGGTGTACAAATTCTGTTGTTTCCATTTGGTCAACAAAAATTACCGGATCATCGAAATCTACGCCCAATGGTCTACCAAGACCAGTTCCATGCTTCTTGCCCTGTCCTTGTCGCCGATGCTCGTTGCCTTTTCCATGACCATTTACGTTTCCGTTGCTGTTGCCGTTGGCATTACCGTTGCCGTTGCCGTTGCCGTTGCCGTTGCCGTTACCATTACCGTTGACGGTGCCTTTACCATGCCCATGGCCGTGTCCATTGCCGGGCACATTGTCGTGCTCATTGCCACCATGATAATCGTTATTTCCGCCGTTTCCGTTTGCATCGTTTCCGCTGTGCAACGGCACCGAATCGGGCGGATCGAGATAATTGTGTTCAACCGATGCTGGCTCTGATTTCTCCTTTGCCTTTGGTTGGTTGTCATACAATTTCGTCATATTTTTTTTTACCATTGTGTGTTTCATTTTTGTTTTATTATTTTTTTTTTTTTGTGTTTTTTATTTGCGTGGTTTTTCAATTTTGTGCAGTAGTTTTTCATTTTTATTTATTTATTTGTATTTTTGTGGTTTTTGTGGCACATTGTTGTTGTTTTGTTTTTATTTTTTTTGTTTTGTGGTTGATACATGAAAAGAAGATATTAAATGTTTTCAAAGTGAATTCGAATATTTTCTCTGCAAACGCATTTAATCTTTAGCAACAGTGAGCAACAGCAACTGCAACTACCACAACAGTAGCTGCAGCAGCTGCAGTCGTTGTAATAGCAGAAGGGCCAAAAATTGATTGCTTTGTCGGTTTGTTGGTTTGAATTCATAGACGGACATTGGTTTATACTGTTGCCATCGCTATTCAAGAACGCTCTGCAACCTCTGATTGAGTGCTGATTGGAAAACAGACTGGTTGAAGGATCAATGGATGGTTACAAGGGACGATAAACGATGGAAACAAACACAAAAGGTTACAGTTGTTTCCCTTGCTTAATCCATTTTCTAGGTAACCGGACTCTCTGGCTAACTGTCGCCTATAGTTCCCAGCCTACAATAAGTTGAAAGAATAATGATTGCCTAGCGTAGCTTACCTTAAAGATATGCGTTGCTGGTTTTCTTGCCGTTTGTTTTGGCTGTAAACTAGTCGTTGTTGTTGTTGTAGTTGGCGGCGGAGGCGGTGGCGGCGGTGGTGCACGAGTAGTTGTTGTCGTAGTTGTTGTAGTTGTCGTTGTTGTTGTTGTTAGGAAGCCTAACTCGGCCAATCGCTTCATATGGAAATCCTTTTGTGCCTCAACTAAAATGCAAAACAATATTACATCGCATCGTGCACATTCAGATAATGTGCGTATGTCCATGCAGATACTGACCAACACATGGATTCATCCAGAGTAAACGACGCCAACCGACACATTGGTATAGATGTTGAGGATCTGTGCCTTGACAGGCACAGGTGGTGCGCAGCATAGTGCCCAATATGCCAATCATTGCGGTGCGACAACCACTGGGACGTCCGGCACATTTCTTGGTAACGCTGTCCACGGCACATGCCTGTTCATAGTACTCCAGCTTGAGTCTGTATCGATTAAAAAGAAGAACAAGAACAAGAACAAGAATAAGAAGAAGAAGAAGTCAAAATGTTAAATACATGTTACACTGCATTCATGTCAGCTGCTTGCAGTTATCGTCATTGTTAATGCCCATGTCTGTCTTTCTATCTCCCTGTCTGTCTGTTTGGGCGTCTGTGTATTCACATACCTGTCTGTGAGTAAGTGTCTTCCAGTTACCTACAGTCCTTGTAAAACGTTGCTTCAGTCTGAGATTGATGCCAAACAATTTGTGCTGGAATTACTCTTGCTATTCTACTGCATTTTATGGTGCTGCAGATGTTTCTACTACCTCAAAAAGAGCTGTAAAATTTACAGCATCAAGTTTACGATTCTGTATGTTTGTGTATCTGTTTAAACATTGTGCGTGTGTATGTGTGCGTGTGTATCTACTTTGAAAATTTCAAGTGCAGCTCTCTTGCCAATATGACGTAAGAGTATTCTCTGAGAAAAGGTATCCATGTTTAGTAATTAAATAATTTTTCATATGGATATGACTAACTGTTGCTCTAATGATGACACATATATTTCAAGTTTAATTTATTCTTGAATTTCGTTTTTGTTTATTTAAGATTGAATTTTGTCAGCATAATTATAATATTGATTACATAAATATTGTTAAGCTTTCATATATGATTGCAAATGGTTTTAATTGTGTTGAACAATATCATAGAACGACTTAAGAGTGTTATGCAAAACGCGTGTCATGCAGTTAAAGTACTTTGGCACGTGACATATGTTAAGGAAGCACATATACTGTAATAAAACAATTCCCTCAGCATGCTAACGCAGCCTCACAGAAATTTTACAAACAAGCATCGATGCCGCCCACAAAATGCAACTTACACGTGCTATGTGTACGACACGTTGTATACGTAATAAGTCAACATAAGCACTTAAATAGCGACGAAGACTGCAGTTGACTTCACTTGTGGTAGATACATATGCATGTTGCATATGTATGTGTATATATTTGTATATGTGTCTTTACATGCTCGTAATATAGACATTCGCATATTTAGGCAGCGCAGCATATAAAATGATAGTCATTAGTTCAATTTAGTTGTTTACGTAGGCAAGTGAGATTCACTTAAAAGGCAATTAATTTTCACAGCCACAGCCAGAGAACAGAGTACGTGGCACTCTGACACTGTGGTTGTTCAACCATCACATGACAACAAACTAACTCTTCCAATGTATAACAAACATACACACACAGAGAGAGAGAGAGAGAGAGAGACATGTATATATATGATGTATGCAAGGCATGTCTGTATCGTATTTATCACATTACTTTGTATTTGACACATTCGCCGCGGTCTGGCTTCAAATTTGGCTGCCAAGTTAAGTTGCCAAACTGCAAAGTGCAGACTATAGACTGCAGCAAAACTATGTTACGATGCGGCAGAATGTCTCGTGTTAAACGTGTAGAGTAGCGCACAAAGTGGTAATTTAACGCTCCGTTTGACTTGACTGCAACGAGAATATGCGGCTGCCTGCTGAAACCACAACTTAAAATTTTTGAAAACAACTTAAGCGTACTTCCCCGCTTGCCTATTTTGTTGTCAATTTAATGAGTCTGGTAAAAATTGCACAAAAAAAAAAAAAAACCTAAATTTGTATTTCCTTTGGCCGTGGCTAAATACGTGTAATTCAATAGACACACATGAAACTCAATTTTATTTAATTGAATTGCAGCTAAAACTCGCTTAACACTCGCTTACACACAAACACAGGATATAGTCATAGCCACATGTAGAGACTCATAGAGAGAGAGACAGCGATTAAAGCGTGCAAACGGATTTACATGCGTTGTGCATATTTCCGTTTCCGTTTGCCGAACAATCGTAGTATATTTGAATTATGAACACGAGTTGACTACAAGCATTAGCTACGACTATGACTACGACTGCGACTACGGCTGCGACAACAGCAACCGCAACGACAACTACAACGGCAAATACGGCACGAGTATAACAATTTGACCCACCTGCACTCACGATCCTCTTTGCAGCTGTCAGCAACCACATGGCACGCTGGCGGCGGATGATAGTAAATGCCATTGGAGCTAGCTGGATTATTGTTATCGGGCGGGCGTTGCGCGCACACGGGATGCAGTTTTTCCTGTGCAATCATGCACATGTCGTGACGATTACCATTTTGCTGGTTTGAGTGGATGTTGTTGCTGTTCGTCGATTTTCTGCCGGACAATAGACAATAAGATTATGTGATTGTTGCCACAACTACTACTTCATTTGATGTTGCTGTTGTTGCTATAGTTATTTTTGTTGTTTTTGTCACTTACTTGCACAGACAAAAGGCAATGTCCAGGCTCAAGTCCTCGTGCGGTCCTTTATAAAATGACTGCAATGATGTCATACACGCATTGCGATTGCACCGATGCAACTCGCAATGCATCAGCATTGGCTGAAGTGATGATGAGCATGTTGGATCTTCTCGACAGGTATCCAAAGCTGTATGGCAGGTACTCTGTCAGTTGACATGACATAGTATTGCAATGTGTGCAGCAAGTATATGGAAAGAATGAAGGAAAAAATGTTGCATTGTGTTCTTCACAAAATGAAAAAAAAGAAGAAATAAAGGCTTGGCAACATATTTGAGTTTGTGTACTTTGCATTGACTGTCCATTGGGGGACAATTGCTGCAATGCAGCACACACAATGATGCATTGCTTTTGGTCCATGGGCCACGCCCACTTTAGCCACAACTTACCTGAAAGTGTTGCTTGATTATTTCCGTTGAGAGGTCAACTTCGACATCCTGACCGCCTGCGGATACAGCAGCAAACGTGACCAAGTGAGCATTGACCATTGGGCATTGAGTTTGAGCAGAGTTAATGTTGAATGTTGTTGCAAAAAGAGAATGCACCCGAGTATTCAGAATATGTGAATGTACAACATCGTTTCCAATATTGGCAACCACAATGATTTGTAGAAAAATGTTTAAAGTGTTAACATTAGTTATCATCTTATAGTGCAATATTCTATACTGTAATAAATACATTCAACATTTTCTTGTTCACTTATTATTATTAAGCAACACAGACTGAATCCAGCAACATGAACGACGAACGAATGTATAAAATTTGAAACAAGTATTTGTCGAAAATAATGTGTTTACAAAATACTTGTTTTCAAATTAATTAAAATGATTATCTAATATATGTTATGTGTTTTATATCTGCCTACGGTCGGTAACATATATATATTCACGCAAACATACATACATACATACATACATACATACATACATATACATATGCATATTGTATTTACCATCTTCTGTTTTTTTGTATTCCATAGTCAATTCTGTTAAGTGTCAATACTTATTTATTATTAAAATTATTATTGTTTTTAATTAATAACTAATTAAGGTATTAATGAGCATATTTGAAGCCTATCACATTTATGACTCTCTCATTATTTAGAACTCAATTAATTGATATATATATATATATATATAATTGATATATATATATAATAATATATATATATAAATTTATATATTTATATATATATATATATATATATATATATATATGGTATTTGGTAAATAATCCTAATTAGAAATTGACCAGAGGGGAGAAATATATATGTATTATATGTACATATGTATATGTTAATATATGTATACATGTAAATATATTTTTCGCATCATGTTGACGGTAACAGCTGCTGCCTTTTATCGTTTACATTTTAATTATCGAACTTATTGTTGGATGTTTCAACTGATTTCCGTGTGTAAAATATAATATAATATGACAACGGCACAGATCCACCCATATAATAATCAAAGGTATCGATGAATTGACTAATAATAACGGAAAAATATAAATAACTAAATGAAAAGTAAATACATATTTCCAAATTCGTTGCCAACAACTTTGAAAAAAGGGCGGTCATTGGGGATTCAATTTATACTTTCAACTGTAGGAAAAGGACTGTTTATATAGTATTAAAATATTTTTAGATATTTTTGAATTTTTTTTTTTTTTTTTTTGTTTCTTTAAATATCAGTGAGCAACAAGGCTACATGTGCAGCGGGGCTGCGGGGTCTCATAAAACACAACTAAGTTAATACTATTAGTTATACGCTTTATAATATTTGAATATAGTAGAATATTTCAATAGTTTTGTCGATCTTTCAGACTACAAACTTTCTACTTATAAAACTTATTAGGGATACGCCTGGAACGGCGATATACAAACGTAATAACTTCAGTTTTTTTTTTTTTTTTTTTTTTTGTGAGTATTCTATGGATGAGTATGTGTGTGTGTGTGTGTGTGTCAGTGTCAGTGACTTTGACTGTATCTGTATCTGTGTCTGTGTCTGTGTCTATGGTCTTCATAACTTAAACTAGGCGACAATTCATGCGCCTGGGTCACATAAGTCTCAATGGCGTTTATATGTATATGTCGTTTCAATGATAACTGAATATTGAATGTTGTTTATTCTGAATGCTAAATACAATTAACTGTTCTTTGTGTACATTTGTGTGAAATTCAAATAAAAAGAAAACAAATTTATCAATGCACGCAAAGCCAAGAAAAATAAATAAAAAAAAAAAATTGTATTTGAAACGTGATTATACATTTCATATACCATATATAAAAAAAATAACTAAAATCTAAAAAAAAAAAAATGGAGAAGCATAAATCAAATTTGAGCAGCCGCGATGCAAAATAAATATTGAATAGAATCGATTTAGTTTTCGGACATGTGAGTCGAATTTGGTTTTCAAAATATCAAAAAATGTTTCGAGTTCAGTCTGTTGAGTATTTTTGTTTGAATACTAAACATCCATACATACATACATACATACATACATACATACGTACATACGTACATACGTACATACATACATACCTGCACGTATGTTCTTTTTACAAAATGTTTTCTTTTCATTATTGAACATTTCAGGTTTAGTTTTTAGTTTTTAGTTTTTGTTTTTGTAATTTTAAGACGAATATGTTATCGATTTAAAACTGTTATGAGTTAATGAACGTTTTGTTTTTTTTTTTTTGAAATTTTTGTGATTGTCGTGTTGTTATTGTTGTTTTTGGTTTTTGTAGTTGTTAAATAACTTGAACACGCAACATATGAAATGAATGGTAAGAGATTTGCATTGTAAAAAATGTTTGAGTTGAGTTTTATAAAGAAATATTTATAACACAATTTGTTGTTGTACTTAGTAGTAGTTGAATTTGTTGTGATTTTGTAGTAACTGTTATTGTTCTTGTTTCAAAAAACGGGTGCATCGAAAATTTTTTTTTAAAAAAGTGCTTGAATTAAATGTAACAAAAATGACTTTCCAGCTTTAAATTTGATTTTTAATGAATTTCGTTTTTCTTCATTTTTTAGATTTTTTGTTTTTTTCTTTTTTTTAATTAGTTTAGATAATGTACAATTTTTTTTTTTAATATTTTTAGATTTATTAACAAATTATACACTGTACTTTTATTTTTTTTCTATTAAATAAACAAAATGCCAAACAAAATTCATTGATAGAAAAAAATTTTTTTTAATAAAATTGAGGCAATCTTATTGTTTTGAGCTGATAAATTTGTTTTTGTTTTTTTTTTTCTTTAATTTTAGAAAATTTCCAAAACACTTTAAAAACAAGTGACAAGCTACTTAAGAAAAAAAATATATAACTGAAAATAGGCAGTTCATGTTAAAGTAATTGGATTTGATATCAGTATGTTTATAAATATGTATACACGAGTATTAAGGCAGTTTTCTTGTTAGTGTTTTTTTTTTTATATATTTATAAAAATTGAGCAAATGCCAAAAATTATGCACAAAGCCTAGACGAGCTCGAGGCGCGTCTTTAATTTTTGCTTTTGTTTTTTTTTTATTTATTTGTTTTTCTATTTATATATGTATATATTTTATGTATATATTAACATTAAATGAAATTTAAAAACGTAAAAAAATATAATGTTTGAAAATTTACCTGCAACAAAGTCTGTTAGTTACAGGGGACGACACAGCACGCGTAAATATAATATATTTATAGTAAAAATAAATAAAGAATAATTTTTATGAAATTATAATTTTCAAATCTACCTCACATAATAAAAAAAAATAAGAAAACACAAAAGTTTTGCTTAGAAATTCAGTAGAATTTGTTTTTCTGCTGTTTTTTTTTTTAGTTAATTTGTATTTTTTTTTTTTTGTTCTTTCTTTTTTTTTGATATTTGTCTGGTTAGGTTTGCCTAGCCTGTGATCATTTATTTATTTATTTATTTACGTTCATGCTAATTCATGTACACATACTTTGGTAGTAAACACCGGTATTTCCGTTTCCGTTGCCATTGCCATTGCCGGCGTAGCCGTAGCCAGTATCAACGATATCGAATGGCGATTCATTTCCGACGGTTGCCGATGCGCCTGCTGCCATGTGGCGCTGATGGAAGCCGCTTATATTGAACGGATAGCTGAGCACACCGTGCAGCGAATTCGACACCGAGCCCGGATAATTATAGCTGCTTGCCCCGCCGCCCATCGCTATTAATGGCGTATCAATAAGCGCCAAATTATCATCGAAGATTCTCTGATGCAATTTCTCGTCCATGCCCAATATTCTTACTGCAATTTTAAGGTAGCAAGAAGAGAGAGGGTAGAATTGTTGTTGTAGTTGTACAGTGGCTTATGTTGTTGTAGATACGAGTGGTTGTTGTTTCATATTTATTGTTGTACAAGTTGTTATTGTTGTTGTTGTTATTATTGTTGTTGTTGAAGCTAAACAGCAGTGGATTATATAACTCAGCAACATTTTTGGGCGTCCAATCATATAATTTGCATAATTTTTAAAAATTTTTACTTGATTTTTGACGCTTATTATTTTTAATATTGATTAAACAAAAATATGTATTTAATGTGTCTCCATTTCACTGAATGGACTTTTGCTTTAAAAAAAACTCAAAAAATAGTTGAAAACAAAAAGACAAACAACAATTTAAAGTGTTGTCAAATCAATAAGAAAACAAAACTTTCAATATTTTCATAGACAGATTTGGGAATAAAAACTGTGCTTTTTGTGCGACTTAAAAAAAAAAAAACAAAGTGTGTAAGTGAATAATATACAGCTCTTACTAAACAATCATTTGTACAAACATCTTTAAATCTTTTAAAATTTATAAAATATATGAATATATTTTTTATATAAGCATATCAGATATTGATGTGCATTTAGTGGAAAGCAAGTTAAGCTTTTACTTTATATAAATTCTTTCATGTGGAATCAAAGCTTTTTGTCTTATGCTTCCATCAAAAAAAAAAAAAATAAAAACAAAACATGCACAGAGTAAGTTAGTAGTAAAAATTAATTTAAGATACGGCTAATAGTTTAATCTATCCCAAGTGCATCTTTGATTGGTGATATTAATGCATTAACGACATGTCTATGTCTAAGTCGATTCTCAGTTTGCGTTTGCAAATTGCTTATTGTGTGTGACTCGTCACGCATCAATTGCCATTGGCATTGCCATTGCCACTCTGGCTTTCCGTTTCCGCTATCAATGTCATTGGCAGGGCTAAAATAGAAACACAATACGTACAGACGATAGACGTATGAACGCGTTGTGCGCAACTTTGTGTGTCTTCTCAAACGTCATGCGCTGTTAGAGTGTTCAAATGGTAAACGATTCAATGGAGACGTTTTGCAACCACAGCAGCATTTGCTTATCTCGCAGAACGCACGCCAAAGCGTTCGCTTCATTTGTGCTGTTTGCCTGCTTATGGCAATAGCAATGGCAATGGCAAGGGCAATGGCAATGGAAATGGAAATGGCAACGCTCAAAGGATACAAGACCCTTCATAGTTAAGCTAAGGGAGCGGCAGCAGAAGCCGGTCAATGGCAATGCGCTAAATGCTGGGGATTTACTAGAAGACTTGAGTTGAGTTGAGCATTTGCCTGTCTGCGATTTGTATTTATGTTTGTTGCTGATATTGTTGAGCAAATATTTGCGAAAATAACTGTTTGGGGCGCCCAAAGGAATCTAGCGGTATCTTGAATCCCTTCATCGTTTACAGCTGGGGGAAATCAGCTGAAAATGAGATTAGTGATGTTTGTTAAGTGTTATCGCCCATGTAAGCAGTTGTCGCCAACTGGATTTGTCTCCATTAAATTAATGCAATCGTTTCAATTCACGCTCTCTTCTATATATAGACTGATGCAGTGATATGCAAAAATATCATTTTCATTTTTTTTCGTAATATTTAAAGGAAAACAAAAAAATAAAAATTATATAAATACAAAAAAATTAAATACATCCAAGTCGATTTATGCTGATGGTTGGCTTTAAGCAACAATGTAAATTGCACACAAATAGCAACAAATTCACATACAGTGGCATACATATATATGTACACAAGTATTTTTATATATACACCGATATAACTTACATACAAATAAAATGGCGCGAAATTGTTCAAACTCATAAACAACAGAAATAAATTTCAGAATGTGCTGTAATTTCAAAATTACGTTGAGCTCTGTGCGTGCCATTGCATACGTATGTTTGTTTGTTTGTGCTTGTATATATGTATATATGTGTATCTGTGTGTATGTTTGGATGTGACTGTGGTGTGTACAAGTTGGGTGAGAGAATCAGTGGTTTTCATGCCCTAATTAGAATCTCACAAACTCGCAATACAAACAAAACTCGCACACACACTCTCCCATGAGCACACACACGCACATACAGACGGTAGGATAAACATTGAGATTGTTGCATGAAGTTGTGTTGTAAATGGTGTTTGCAACCTATGCAACAAAGTGAATTGTGCAATATTATGAAAGTATTTATTACACGCAAACACACTACTCGTACGCGGATACCATGCCCCTAAACACTTCACAGATGCCCCGTCGTACATATACTTTTAGTTAAAAGTGTTTTCAGCGCACAATTTGATGTCGCATTGCTGGCAAATCGCTTTAATTGTTTTCACTTGTGCTTAATTAAATTTTCCAAATTGTGCGCTTAGCATTATGCGATTAACTGTATATTGTATATTTTGTTTTTGTTTTTTTTTTTTGTTTTTGTTTTAGCATTCTCCCTAATTTCTCCCTAATTTTGTCCTATTTACATGTTGATCCAATTTAAAAGTTTAATGTGAAAAATCGAATTAGTAAACAGCATTAAAATTTAAATTGTCAACTATAAAACAAATTTACCATAGTTCAGATCAGTTTCCATTACAGCTGACATTAATTACCCAGAATCAGTTGCCACATATATTATTTATGCGACAAAACACAGACAATGTTTTGTTTTATAATAGTTATTGTTAAAATTTATAATGTCTTACATATGTATGTGTAATTATAAATTGTTATTATTGTTGTTGTTTTTGTTGCTGTTGTTGCACTTGATCTCATGTGAATAAACGCAAATAAGTCAAAGTTACTATATAAATTTCTATATATGTATGTTTTGGTATATGAGGCAATGGATCCATTCACATTGCATGTGACATGCATAAATATTTGCCAATATTTGCATCTATTCACAACGGTTATCACAGTCACCCAGAGAGTGAGTACGACAGAGAGAGTGAGTAAGACAGAGAGAGAGAGAGAGACAGTGAGAGAGAGAGACAGGATGTGTGTATGTCAGTGTCCCATTGCTGCGTTTGCCTAACGAACTTACTGTGCAGCAGAGCACAATGCAAGCAAATTCATATTTATAGCCCTTGTCAGCAGATGGCCAACGAATGGCGCATTGCATGCAAAAACAAAAGGTTCAACGTCGATGATCATTATGTAATAATAATGATGATAATGATGATGTTGATGATGATGTTGATGATGATGATGTTTCTAAATGGTCAATGACAATGGCAAGTGAAATTTGTGACAATATTTGTGAATAAATGGTATAAAGTACAACCAAACAGTGCGAGGTGCTTTCAATGCGTTCAATATGCATCAACATTACTGAAATGCGGATATTGAGTGAATTGGGACATTGATAAATGCGCGGCAATGCTTCTAATAAATTGTATGGTGTTTGTAATGTGAGTTTACGAGTGTGTGTGTGTGTTTGTGTGATATGTGTATGAGACTATATAAAGAGAGACAGTGAGAGAGTTAGTGAGAGTACGAGAGAGAGGGATAGAGCTGTAAATAAGCTGCAATTGCTTATAATACATTTATTAGATGCCAATTGTAATCAGAAGCCATAATAGCAGAGTGCATAGAGTTTATATCGATATTGCATGTACTTGGTTAAGTTTTTGAGAGTATTTGGTGCTGGGTCAAACACCAAACACACATAAACAAAGTGCTTATTTATGGCACTTCTGTGTATTCCAAGTGTATGCGCATGTGTATTTGTGAGAGTGTTTTTGTGTGCATTACGATTACTGCAAGTGATTTTAATAGCAGATAGTAGTAATAGTAATAGTAGTAGTAGCTGTAACTATAGATATGTATCGTATATGTTTATAGTCCACGCTATGATATTGCATTTGCAACGAACAAGACAGCAAAGTGTTTTGCTACAGAAAGCAGTTGACAGGCAGCAGCAGTAACATCATTGCCTCGGATGCAGGATGCAAAAGGCTGGCCGCCATTAATAATGATATTTGTATGCCGACTGCTTGTTTTATCTAATGGTATCATAAAAGGATTCAGCTGCATAGAGACAGAACGCAGATGCCGTGAATACTGAATAAATATTGTGAGTGTTGTGAATTCCTTTGGTGCATTGGTGCATTCATTGTGCCGTTGTGCTGTTGAGTGATATGTGATATTTGCTCAAATCTTCTAATGTGCCTCAAGATGTGTCCTACCTTGACTTTATGTATAGAAATCGCAGCATGCCAAAGCTGTCTTAGTCAAATACTTGAAGTAATACGTGCTTACACTTTCCATAATTATTATTCAAATTATTGACTGCATTTCATGTACTAGTAAGCACTGAGTAATGACTTAAAATAATTCTACAGACTTATATTTTATAGTTCAATTTATTTGATTCATAATTATTTTAATAATTAATTTGAGAAAATTAAAAATAAAAAAACAATTCAATGCCAGCTACTTTTAATCATTTTTCAAAGAGCTCAGAATAAAAAGAAATGTATATAAAAATATTTATATATATATATATATATATGTATGTGTTTTCAGAAATGCATTCAATTTGCTTTGCATTAAATCAATTTCAATTTGAATTCATCCTTTCAATCAAGCCTATACTAGTTTTTATTGATACACACACAATGTATGAAAGTTTACAGCTTTCTCTGCCATTAAATAATATTAATAAAAATAAAAAAAATGGGAAACCAACAACTTTTATAAGAGTCTAAAATTCTATTTCCATTTTTGATAGAAGTAACACAAGTGGTCCTTTATTTTTTATTATTGTTTTGTAGATATTTATTTTGTACATAAACATTGAGTAGAGATCAGGATGTAGACTTACCTCTTTCATCCATGTTGTTATCTGAGTAATCACGTTGAAATATATCACTACCGGCGATTAAATCACCAAGATGTGCAGATTTGTGTGAGCTGGTGCCAGTGCTAAATGAGGTTTTGCAAATAGTAGCAGTAGTAGTACATAGTAGTAGTAGTAGTAGTTGTAAGGCAAATTTTGGGTAAACGTGAAATATGTCAAGTGCACAAGGCAATCGATGCAATTAGTCATGAAGTGCATAGAAATATATAGATTTCATTAGTTAGTTCTATTCATAATTATTAAGTGTTAAGTGTCATATGGTATTACAAGTGCAAGTGCAAGTGCAGGTGCAACTGTAAGTGCAAGAATATTGTTTGTGTTTCTCATAATGCCGTTATACAAGTTGTTTTGTTAAATGAAAAGACTTAAATACATGTACAAATCGGCTTATATCTATATAGAAGCATTTACGGTCAAAAGGAGAGCAAAGACAAAGATAAAGACGGAAACGGACAGTGATGATGAGGTAAAAGTTGATGAACCGTCATAAGTTAGTTATTCTTGCATGGCTGCTGCTGCTGCTGATACTGTTGTTGTTACACTTCCGTTTGCAAAATGACAAGGACAATGGAAATGACTGTGAGCATTATTAATTAATTGCAGTGCAGCCACACGGGAAGCTTTAGCTAGGATTTGCATAGCAATACGTTGACGGCCTGACGGATGAATGAAGAGTATTATGGCCATGAAAAGTACTTATGTTTTCCATGGTGATTGTTTTTGGAGTACAACTGACTCATTAGAATATTTATTAAGATGGAATGCATTAGGAACAGATTAAGTATTTAAAGACTGAATGGAAGCTCGGGGAACTGCCAAACGTCCGGTAGGATTTATGTTTTGTTTGTTGCCGTTGTTGTTCTTGTTGTTGTTGCTGTTGCTGTTGTACCTATTCATTAGTTGGCCGTTAACCGGAAATTGTGGTATACCCTAGTGAGTCAATTATATTAAAAGCTTTCAGTTTATAGTTTTCAGCTGCAGTTGTTGCTGTGGTTAAGAGTTTTTGCTTCAGTTAATGAATGCTTTGGTTTGGTTTACTTTGGATTTTTCCTTGCAAGCCCCAGAAAAGTTACAGAGCAACAGACGAACATATGCGGGGCAAACACAAACAAAAAACTAGTCTGGCAAATCATATGTAAAACTTTTAACAAAGCTGTCGATTTATGGAAAGTATTCCAACTTGAGTTCGGCTTGGCCAAACCATTTATTCCCAGCATACTTAGTAAAACTTGGCGTTGTAGTGGACGGTGAAGCAATGTTGCTCGATGATTCCGTGCCATGTGAGTAGTAGTTGTGTGTGTGCGTATGCGTTTGCGGCTGTGGATATGAATGTGATGCTGGCCCTGCATCGACAACGACCACAACATCGTCCACAACACTATGTTCAGGGTCATCCACATGCGGCTGCTTCTTGTGGGCCTGTCGTGTAGTCGTAGGTACTTCGAAAACAACATCATCATCTTCGGAAGTATGAGGACTGTGAGAGGCAAGAACCAATGGATTGTTGATACCCCACGAGGGTGGATGCAGATAATGCGGATAGTTTGAATAAATTTCAGCACGTATGCGATCATCATAGTCATCATCATCGTCTTCATCCTCCTTCTCTTGGTCTGGTTCCTGTATCTCAGTCTGACTTTGACCACGACCAGCTCCAGCATTTCGCTCACTGTTTGGCTCATCATGATACTGATACTCGATGTTATTCGTCACCGATTCTGTGCCATTTACGTGTCCAATATGCTGTCCGTGGTTTAGGTTCTGTTTGCGCGTTGGCTTTGGCTTCGTTTTCTGCTTTGGTTTCAACTTTGGCAAACCATTGGGGAAAAATATTATTCTATCTGCAAAGAGCCAAAAAGTGAGCGCGAGAAGCGCAGACATGCGAGAGGTGCAATAACAGTTTAGTGCCAAAGAGGTGCAAATACGTACCAGCTGTACGAAGTGTACGTGGTGTATATCGTGGTTAGTGTGAGTATAGTGATGTGCTGATTGTGATAGTGGTGCAATTGTATGGATTTAATTAGTGCTATTAGTGCCTAGGGTGCGTTTAATCTGACTATTCAGATTCAGTTGCGGGTGCCATTGAGAGTGGTTATGAGTGAGAGGGAGCGGAGCGTTCACATGCCACGCTGCAGCTGATTTTCGACGTGTGAATATTGTAGAACAGCGCCAATAGAAAATGTGTAGGAAAAATTAACCTAAATTAAGATAAGGCTAGAATTTGTGGTGAAAATTGAGTATTAAGTTTAGAATTCGGGCGATTGTGAAAAAAGTATAATGATAAACAGTTTTTGTTTAGCGTGGGTTAAGCATTGACTGAGAAGGATCTACACAATAAACGAATATCTATAAAAACCTATATAGAAAATATTCCCCTCGTAGCCTGTACCAAATTTATTTATAAATTGATACGTAAACAAAAGAGCGAAGCAAATAGACAGCGGAGAGAGAGACAGAGAGAGAGAGAGATAGTGACAGAGACAGCGAGATTTAGTTAGTAGAGCAACAGTTACGTTTTAAACTAAAGTTAGAGTTACGTGTACAGTTAGCAGCATTAGACAGCATAAGTTTATAATTTTCTAGTTGTGTTAAATTTTTGTTTTTTTTTTTTTTTTTTTTTTGGTTTTTAATAATATTTTTGGTGTGCAATCAATCAATATTAATTTCAATGCCAGTCTATGTAAAGCACAGTAACAGAATCATTTAGCGTGTTATAACATATCAAGTTTTTTCAATGGTTTTGGCAGCTTAGTGAGGATTTGGGTAACTCTTACTGCTATTTTCTTTTGCGTATAAAATGATTAGATTATTTAATAATTTATTAGTGATAGAGATATAGAGGAGAGAGCGAGAGAGAGATAGATAGAAAGATAGTTGGAGAGAGAGAGAGAGAGAGAGAGACAGACAGAAAGAGAGATAGATAGAGAGAGAGTGAAAGAGAGCGGTGACAGTTAACACGGCAGCTTGGATTTACATTGAAGTATACGTATAAGTGATATTTACGATATTACTGAGCATTGCTAATACGTTTATTCCATATATTGATATACTGATAAGGCATATTCTTAATAGGTATATATTTTTACTGATCGCATATCACGCAAATGTGAATTTCATTTTTGACTATATATTATATTATTGGTTTTGTTTTGATGCAAAAGCGTGCGATTTTAGTTTCTGGTTGTTTTTTTTTTTTTTTTTGTTGTTATTGGGTTACTTAAACTTTTAGGCTAATTTCAGTTTTGAGCGGTTCACAAAATACCAACAAAATTAAAAGGAAAAACAATAATAGTACAAAATTCAAATCTAATTAGAAAGATGAAAGTATAAATTAAACAGAACTGAAGGGAAAGACACTTGTGGTTCAAGAGAAAACTTTTAAATTATATTTAGGCACTTAAAATATATATTATTTTTACTTATTTTTGATAGACAATAAATAGGGAAAAAAAATTATAATTACTATTTCAATAAAATTATAGCGTTTTTTTTTTTCTTCTTTTTTTTCGACAAATTTTTTATTATCATTTTGTTTAGTATATTCACGCGTATTGAAGTTTTTGGTGTTTTGTTGTTGTTGTTGGAGTTGTTGTTCTTGTTTTTTTATTCTTTTGTTTGTTTTTTTTTTTTTTTTAATTTTTTGTAACAGTTGTTGGCTGACAACTTACCCACACACGGATTGTGATTAACAATATTAAAAATACGATCACAGCGCTTTTTCATATGATTATTTGGACAGATACAGCCGAACATTGGAGATAATCGCAGATTAGTCCAGGAATCATGACAAGCATCCCTAAAATTAAATGAATTGAATTTCACAAACATATAAATTAAAAAAATATTTTATTCAAGACACAACCACAGCAGAATTTACCCCATCCATATACACATACACTTAGCTAAGCTAATTGAATTCATATTTAGCCTCGACTTTATATCCAAAAAAAAAAAAAAACAAGAGAAAAAACTCATATACTCGAAACTAAACTCCACGACTTCCGTTCGCCATAAGCAAACTTTAAAATTGGCAATTGCATCAAAAATGCATGCATACAGCGCAATTAATATTTTATCGCAAAGGTGCCGGCTGGCAGCAAAATCAGTGTGAGTTTGTCTGTGGCTATGTGTGTTTCCAGGTGTGTGTGTGTGTGTGTGTGTGTGATAAAGGGGTAGATCGGTGGTGTCACCACTTTCCGGTTTTGAGCGCCATGTTGCTGTGCGTGTTGAAAGTTTATACAACGGTAGTGGAAACTTTAAGCCAGCTCAAAGACGCTACAGAGGCCGCCGCAAAAAGTCATTTCGAGTTATTAAAACATTCAGAACGTTTGTATTGGAGGGTAAGTAGTAGTTGTAGAGAACAGGCGCCAGACGAAAGAACATTTTCCTCGTAAGGATATGTGAAGGCTGCAGGAAATAGTAGAAAGGCAATCCGCAGGAAATTTCATTTCACTGCTTTTACTTGAAGTTTTCCGTACAAAGTTTTTATTTGTGTGTGTGTGTATGTGTGAGATTGTATACTTCGTCGTGTGTGTGTGTGTATGTATGTATGTATGTGTGTGCTTTGCCAATAAAATCGAATATCGAAATTAAATGTTGCTTTTGCAGTTTGGCTTGGATGAAAGTTTTGCCTTGTATCGTCAAAGTTAACTCAAATACAAAAACTACATTGGCAGCAACGAAATCAATTTTCTTATTATACTCGCAAACAGTTTCATTGAATGTTTTTTTCTTTTATTCTAATTATAATTATATTTTAAGTCCGTTAATTACTTTATTATAGATTTTAATTAATAAAAATAATTTCAAAATTAATTCAACGTTCATTGAGTACTAACCTATTTTCCATTTTGCATTTATTATCGCGCACTTTGCAGTGCGTCTTAAAATCTTCAAAGAGTTTTAAACATTTGCGTTCCTGCTGGCACACGGAGAGAGCATGATTGCACGTGGGCAGCGCATCAATGGGATATGGATCCTTCTCGGCTACAAAGAAAAGAGAAAGAGAAACCATAGCATATAAACATAAGAATTAATGTTTTCTGCACAATCATATGTTGTGTAGCGTGACACTTACCTTTTTTGAGGACAAAACCGCACGGATGATCAAAAAGGAAATCCCGAAAATGGTTGCAATCGGGATCCATGCCAGGTTCCTTGCACAAGCAGGTGGGGCGAAAAAATTGAAACGCCTGCAGTGTACGCAGGGCTGCCTGACATTTTGTTACCGTCACTGTGCTGCAGGAAACTGAGAATGAGAACAAAGTGAAAGGAAATATTATAGATGAAAGTTCAAATAGCAGATAGATATATTTAATGATCTTTAAATGGCAGCAACGTTTAAACTTTGACATTTCTGAATGCAACGTAACGTCTGTTTGTCTGTCTGTCTGTCTGTCTGTCTTTCTGTCTGTATCGTTGACCAATTTTGTAGCGTTGTTCACATCGATTACCAAGTTGTTGGCAGTTGACAGTTGTTATAAATGGCAGACAAGTGAGCACACAAGCGAGCACATAAGCGAGCCAAACAGACAAACTACAAACCAAAAACATGTCATAATAACATCAGAAACAACAAGAACAATAACAGCAACAATATGAATAATTGAGTCTCCAACAAAATGGTCGATTTAAGCGGCCAATGAAGCGAATGAAGGCTATATGGTATATGACCGTTTATACCGTTATGAGAGATCCGATAATATTTTATAACATAATAAATTATGTTTCATATATGACAGCTTATTCGAGCATATGACAACTACTGCTATATGTATACTATATATAATACACTGATACACTGTCACGCTCATACACTCACTCATTCATTCATTCACTTCGTGTGAATGAATAGGGGCAGGCAAGGCAAACAAACATCTGTTGACCATCCATTGTCCTGTTGGCCATAAAACATAAGCCCTACTAATAAACTCGGCTACGGCAACACTTTATTCACAAACACACACACACACAAACATATGGTAGAGTTTGTGTATGTGTTTGTGTGACACACAACCGACCCGTCTGTGGCTCGTCATAAGCCGTAAAATCGCCAAAAAGCAAAGCAAGCAAACTGCCACAACGTCCGGACAATGGTCAATGGTCACCATATGAGCTGGATGCCCCATTGCTTATGTCACTCATACGACCACCACCCCCACCCCCTTCACTCTGTAAACGGTCGACTGGAACGCGACGCCCGGACATGATTATTTGCTACTCGAACATAAAGTTGAGTTCTTCTGATCCCTACCAACACGCCCCTAACCAGGCCATGAGGCAGATGAAATACATGTTGTGTGTGTGTGTGTGGGGGGGGGGGTAAATGTTCGAACTTCGAACTACGCAACAAGTGACATTTTTTTGCAGGCATTCATCATATTTACGACATGGGAGACACGCACTTGGACCACCGGGACACCATTTGTTGTTGACCATTTGGGGTGATATTCTGGCTTGGGTATCAGTTCTGGTTCGTGGCCCCAATTAGATGTCATTGGCACTTAAACAGCATGAAGCTGCAGGTGGACACATCTTTGAACTAGACTTAAGTTCAATGCATTTTCGACGAATATCTTGTTGTTATTATTGTTATTGTTGTGGCCACTATGATTTTTCGCTGCCATCGCCATTGCCATTGCCATTGCCATTACCATTGCCATTGCCAACGCCACTAGCACTTGTATGCTGTGCGGTCATAAAATGAGACCAAATGGTTTTTATGCTTCGTCGCCATCATCAACTGACGCCATTTGCAGTAACTGTTTGCTTCACATTGGTTTTTTTTTTTTTTTTGTCTTATTCTTACGTTCTCTGTTAAATCCTCAATTCGTTTTTATTCGAAACGCGTTTCCGGTTGTTGAGTTGGTCGCTGATTTGGTTCAATGATTTCTTTCCTATGGCCAATATGGACAACACTTTTATACGTATGTGTCTGTGTGTGTGTGTGTGTTTCTGTATATTTATATGTATATTTCTGTATGATTGTGTTTCTCTTTCTGTTTTGTTTTGCACACGGACATTGCCAGACGACCTCTTGGCTTCATTTTATTTGATTTTAGTTATTTATTTGTTTCTTTTCCTTTTTGACATACTATTGCTTTCTGCTGTTATGGCCATAAAATTCAACAATAGGCGATGATTTTATATGATGACATTTATTTAGTTTACCGTCAAGCGAATATATTGGCAGGTTGACTTAATGCATAACATTGCCAAATATTGTTTCTCCTTTTTTTTCGCTTCTTTTGATATAATTAAATTAATTAAAAAAAAAAAATGGTTTTCAGTTTCGAAACTCTGCGCCAAGATGCACGAGGCATGCCTTACGACCATTTCGATGTTTACTTTGTGCCCAGCTGGAAGCTTGCTGATTTCATCGAACCATCGGCAAATGTACAAAGTGCACCGAAAATTCCATGGAAAGCCACACACCGAAGCAGCTGCTGCTGAAGAAGCTGACGTATGGTAAATATGCCAAAAAGTATGTAATGCGAAAGCACGACTACAGCTGCAGCTGCAACGATGGCAGACGAAGCAGTGCCACAATGTTCAGTTGCTTGAAAAAAAATATTTATTACAGAGACATGAGAGTAACAAAAGAAGACAAAGAAAAAGAGAGAGAGGGAAAGAGAAAGAGATAGAGAGAGAGAGAGAGAGAGAAAGAGAGTGTGTGCACAGACAGCTTTAAAGCGAATCAAAGAGAATATGTGCCAGCATAAGTGCGGAATGATAGCAGCAACCCAAAAGAAAAATAAAACAAAAAAAAAAAAACGTTGCATAAAATGCAATTATCATAAATATTCAGGCCGCCTTTAAGTTTCCAGTGCTTTCCTCTTCTTACACGTGTGCAATATATGTATGTATGTACATAATTTGAGGACATCTAAAGGACAATACGACAGCCATTAAATTTCTCCACCTCTTACTGCTTTTTATACGCTCTCGCCTCTCCCTCTCTCTCTCTCTCAGCAACAGTCAAAAAAGTAATTTCAGTTTTTAAATGAAAAAGTTCAAAGTGCGTTTTGCGTTTGTTTTGGGCGACGTTAACCACCGTTTTGTTTGTACCATACACACATTCCCATTCATTCACACACACACACACACACACACACAAATACACACACACGCAGACAAACAAACAAAATAAACCAGAGAATACTCGTATGAGATGTTTGTAATAAAAACAAATGCCAAACGATATTTGTTTGCTTATTTTTTTTTGTTTTTTGTTTTTGGTTGTTGTTGCTGATACAAATTAGACGTTGTCCATTGATTGTAATCGTAATTTTTTATTATCATGTATTCACGACTGACTTGCAATTGCCAATTGGTATTTCTAAATTCTTCTGCTTCTTCATCTTCTTTAGCTTTATCATTTGGCATTTGGATAGCAAACATCAACTTGTATTATTTTTACTACTCAATGATACCGAGCGTACGCGCCTTGCTTTGAAAGTCAGTACGTTGAACATATGCGCCACTCATAGTACGACGACCCGTATACGCTTGTCGACCATGCAGCACACGCCAGTTATCGAAGAGCACAATGCTGCCGGGATGCAATTTCAATTGCCACTGCTGTTCCTCATCGCGTACAATCTGCAGCAACTGTCGCAGACTTGCATAAAATTCGGCCATCTCATGCTGCGGTAGAGTATCAAATACAGCACGATCATAGATATTAAGACGTAACTGTAGTAGTTCACCAGTCAATGGATCTATCTGTATAATGGGTGCTGTATGGCGATGATGTTCACCTTCCTCAATGTACTCAGCGGGAACTTGCACACGACACAACAAATCGTACGCTGCTGGATGCCGACGTTGCAGTTCCTGCACTACATGCAAACCGTCGACAAAAAAGTTTTCACCTCCAGCCACATCGCCAATGTGCTCGATGCAGTGCAGTGCCTGCAGACCAGCAGCATCACAGAAATATGTGTTATCAGTGTGTGAACCCAAATAAAGTTTTGTATATGCCGTATCAGCATGATCCTTTTTATCACTGAATGTCCACATTTCACCAAAGAAGGTTTTCATCAATGGAAAGAGGCGTCGTAGCGCCAGTTCAGTCATAGTTGGCGTTGGCGCCACGTCATCAATAAAAACAATGCCATACCGTACAAGTGCGGTAATCAGCAACTTGACCTGCTCATCGCTGGCGACTAACGCTGGCAATGAGAAGCGTAGTTGTTTCTCATTGTTCAACACAATATTACGATTCCATGGTGTTAGCGTCGTAGACTTATTACGACGACTTATCAGCTGCTCCAGCTGCGATTCGAAGATAAAATTCAAGGCATAAGTCGAAATATGACCATCGCTCCCTAATTATGTATAGAATTATTATACAACTGATTAGCATATTAACATATATTTGCACTTACATTCAACGTTAAGCTTTTCATCTGTCTGCCAATTGTGCTTTAATACCTTGACATCAGCAGGTAAGTCAAAGAAATCATAACGCCGCTGATTAGTCTCTGTGTTAAGGCATTCGTCACAACGGCAATGATCACGTAGCCAAAACTCATCAATGCTCAGGCTTTGGCCTGTTTTAGGATGCTTCAATTGCAGCATTAATATATTTTCCGATGCTCACTCACTGACCACAAACAAATGACTAATGCGAAGCAGATTGAGAATGTCAGCTGAGAACAAATTATATTTGAAGATTCGAATTCTTATCTATGTGTAGATAAGGCAAATAATCTACACTTGAAGAAATATTTTAATCAAAATTTACATAAGATTACAAGTGTGGAACTCAGATTATTCATTTTGTAATACATGTACATCATAAATACATAATTGTACATACATATGTATGTATGTGCAGCTTATCGTCGCATCAACAGCTGGCCAGATAAAGATATTGTTATTGAATAGTAGATAAGGCAAATAGTCTACACTTTAAGATATTTTTCTATTTTTAGAAATTTTTACATCTTTAATAATTAAAGTGCAACTAGATATTAATATATTTAATAGATGTAAATATACGCGATGATAAAATCCAATTCGTTTATAATTTGTATAAATATTATTAAAAATGTTTAATATATTTTAAATAAATATATATACATAAATGTTATGCATATATGTACATCAACTACTGGCCAGATAATTGTTAATTGTTATTGAATAATATTAAAGCATCTGCTGTGAGCATCACTGTGGGCGACAAATTATTTAATGCCAGCTCAAAATTAATAGAATGTTATACTTTTCTTTATTACAAAACGCCGCAGTGTGCATTCATGTATTTATTTATATATATAATTACTAATGCGACTTATTACAATTATTTAATATTATTATTTAGTTATATTATTATTTAATTATAAACGAAAAATGTAAAACGTTTACTAATTTTATTGAGCCTACGCTAATATCGATAAGAGTATCCGATTATTATCGCATAACTGACTTTTGGGCACAAGGCTAGTACGCTGATATTCATTGAAATAGGCAGCGTAATAAATTAAATAATTCAATTGCCACAACGTATGTATGTTCTTATGGCAGCAACAACCATCACATCATCTTTTTGTTTTAAATCATCCAAATCATTCGATGACATAAGCAATAAATAAAAATATACAATTGGTTCTCATATTATTAATAAATTAAATTTGGAACAAATTTGTGAGTCTTAAATAAGTCTTGAAATATGTATATATGTAATTATAATAAGTTAAGTTTTCTTTAGGTTAAAATGAAGCCAGCAATAACTTCATGGGCCGACGAAGTGGAAGCAGATTATGTTGATGGACTTCCACCATCCAAGGAGTATATTGAAGGTGATTATAAACATGTCACTGAGTACAAGTACAACGAGGATGGGAAAAAGATAAAAGTTGTGCGCAGCTTCAAGATTGAGAAACAGATCGTCTCTAGAGCTGTGGCCAGACGTCGTAACTGGGTTAAATTTGGTGAATCACGCAATGATACGCCCGGACCCAATTCATATACTACGAAAGTAGCAGATGAGATTCTTATGACCTTAATCGGATCCAAGGACTTTGAGCAGTCCCAAGAAGCACCACTGGAAGCAGGCAAGCCTATGGCCAAATGCAGAATTTGTAATGGTGAACATTGGTCTGTGAAATGCCCCTATAAAGGCACATCACTAGATATGGAAAGCAAGGTTATTGCAACAGCAGCATCGAGTACAGCTGAGGCAGCTAAGACTGCTAGATATGTGCCGCCATATCTCAAGGATAGTGGAAAGGGACGTGAACGCGATGATTCATGTGCAGTGCGCATTTCCAATTTATCAGAGTCTATGACAGAGGATGATTTACAGGAATTGGTTAAAAAAATTGGACCATATACAAAAATGTATCTAGCACGTGAGAAAAGCTCTGGATTATGTAAGGGATTCGCTTACGTTCACTTTAAATACCGCAAAGATGCTGCCGAGGCTATTGAAGTACTCAACGGACATGGTTATGATCATTTGATACTCAGTGTAGAATGGTCAAAGCCACAAAACTAAAAGAAGAATCGAACCGTTTTGCTGTTGCTTATCTCGTAATGCTACAAAAAAAAAAAACAAAAAGGACAACGGGATAGCTTACAAATAAATAAGATAAAGTATACTTAAAAACTTAAACTTAAGCTGTTAATACTTTATTTTAAACTCAAAATGTGAACATGTGAAAGCTGAAAAAAATTTCCCACACATACGAAAAGGCCCACACACACAAATCATATACACAAGTTACTAGCTACAAATTACAAATACACAAAGGAATATAAGCCACTTAAATGAAAGCTAAAGCAGTGGCAAAAAAAAAATGAAGAAAGTAAACTGCAAAAATACCAGCAGACATTGGCTGACATTCGGCATTAATAATTAAATTTAAGAAAAGTCTTAGGCACAAGGCATAAGGCACGAGTGAGTCAGAAGAAAACTCTCCTACCGTTAAACTGAAAAGTGATGTGGACTATGTGACCTTTGGATAGCCCAAGCCTCATCATGTTGGCTATGGAATAGTGTGCGCACACTGCAATGTTTCCTTTAACAACATACACATACAAACATATATATATTTGAATTGGAGTGTTACTTGGCTTTTTCAAGGGGCTGATCAAAGTAAAGAATACATAAGAAATGTATACCTGCAGCTACCAGCTTTGTTTTTCTTCTTGTTCTTGTGGTTTGGGAAATGGCATTGGCAAGGGCAACGGTAACAACAAAGACGCGCGACGGTGACGTTGGCTTTGGCTTTGGCGGCAATGGCGACGAAAGCAAAGTCTACAACAAATTACTGAATAATTTATAAATTAACTTTTTCTTTGGCTTTGCTCATTCGCTTGGCATTGTGTGCCGCGACGACAATGGCAATGTGTGGGTGTGGGGGAATATTTGGGAGATGGGGATGTTCTCCCTGCCTAACATTTGTTTGCTTTTTTCTTTTCTTTTTATTTTTTTCATTTTTTGTTGTATAACTCGCGCTTCAGGTTAACTATATGTAGGTATAATTGTGTATACATATATTCGCAGCGGTTTGACTGGCACGCACATGGTGCCGCTGAGCAGCGACCACAATAGCATTTGGCCAGTCGACTGGTGGTGGCGACGGCGGCGTCGGCGTCGACTGGGTCAGTTCTCAGGGGCATTTGAATATTCAAATGGCAATTCGTGGCCGCTGTTTGCTGCGCTTTAAGCATATGAATGTTATTTACTGTTTTATTGCACGCAGGCGCACACAAAAATTGCTAAAAATAATTACACAGTTGTGGCGCTACACACAACAATAACAAAAAACAACACAGCAAAGCAACTTGCAGCTCACAGCACACGGCACACGGCATACAACAACATGGAGAACACGCTCTCGAGTCAAGTTAGCAACAAAACAATCGTGCAAAAGTAGCAACTAAACTAAATGAATTCTCAAATGACCAACAAAAAACACGAGTGAGAGTGCAAAGCAATCGTTCCCAAAACGCGCCACATGAAAACCAGAATTTATTTATTTGCTTTTTTTTGTATTTTGCCTGCAGCGTATTACAAATTACTGGTAGAAAGTTAACTCGATAATAAAAAATTGTTAACGCTTAGATTCATTCAGCTTTATTTCGAAAAGTTATTTATTTATTTATATAAACTTACCAGGTATTGGCCCGCAGACACGGGGTATAATTTCCAATATTGCCGAACATGATGGATCCTCGAAACATAATTGACGTGCCAAAATGCAATTTAAAATTGCAACAACGCCTTTAATGGTCGAACCTGTAAAAAAAAATAGAAAATAGAAATAAACATTTATTAAAATTTTATATCAAATGTCACTAGAAATTATTAAATACAAATATTTTATTTTTATATTTTTGTATTGATATATGTGTATATATATGTATGTGTATAAATTTTATACAACTTTTTTAGATTTTTAGATTTTATCAATAAAATAAAGGTTCAAAGGCTTTTTAATACATATAAAGAAAACGCAATGGAGTTAGATTTGTTTTGTAACAAGAAGCCACAGTTTAACGAAGAGAAACTAAACACTAAACCCTCCCGACCGCATTCCCAAATTAAACTTCCAAATTATGAACATATTCCAAAATTATTCTATATTCTTCCACCTCCGGCTGACAAATTACGATATATGCAGCAAATACAAGCACAGTCGCTATCGCTACAGCAGCAAGCAGAGGAACAATTGGATAATGATGAACTTAACAAATTGTGGCAAGTGTTGGAGGAACATGTGACTGAAACAACCGCCAAATGTCAAAGGTTAATCAACCATGACAACTACTGTAAGCTGCAGTCTGCTGTCAATGTTAAATGTCAAAAATATCTAAACTCTGAACTTTTCGCCAATTTACTTTGCGAGTCGCCATACTTGGGCTTTGTTGAGATCTCTGCCATTTACAGTTATATGCTGCATCAAATTTGGTTAACGAAATGTCGCATTGAACTTTCATTTTACGATGAGATTGGTCAAGGTTATTTACGTGAATTTGACCTAAAGAATTATGTGATTGATCTCATACCAAAATTACCACAAATCTGTAACTTTATGCAGCCATCATTTCAGAAGTTCTACGTTTGTGCTATAATTAAACGATTTTTCTTTTTCCTTGATCCTTTACGAACGGGACGAATAAAAATTTCTGATATATTGGCATCTGAAATGCTCAATGAGCTGTTAAAGTTACGCGACGAGAATGAACTGCAACACAATTGGTGTTCCTTATCTACAGTTATTAATATTTATAGTAATTATTTAAAGTTAGACTTAGATCATAATGGTTTACTAAGTAAGCAAGAGCTGGCAGCTTATGGTGCGAGCACTTTATCTTCTATATTTCTGGATCGTGTATTTGAGGAATCTCACATCTATTATGGAGAAATGGATTATAAATCATTTTTAGACCTTGTATATGCGCTTAATAATCGTCAGGTAAGTAGTGTGAGCATGAGAAAACATTTCAAAATTTAAATTCTACAATTTAAGCTTTATATATAGCTTTCTTTCATTTGTTCATTTATTTTTATTTACTCTTTAATTTGTGGCTACTTTTCAAGAACAGACAACAGCAGCATTGCACTATTTTTTTCGTATGCTAGACGTGCAACACATTAACTATCTGACAACACAAACTCTACGACAATTTCTTCAGGCCATACACGAGCAGATGATGTCATTGAACGTGAAAGCTATCGATGTCGAAGATGTCAACAACAATATATTCGAAATGGTTAAGCCAAAGGAAATAAATAAAATAACACTGTTCGATCTTAAAAACTGGTATGTATTTTGATAATAATATGTTTGTATTTGTATTTATTTTTATAGCATAGTCGAACATTGTCATGTCGAATTGTCATTTACTATAACTGTGCAATCCTTTATTGTGCAGCGACAGCGGGCTGGCTGAGACTGTGGTCTCCATGTTAATTGAATTTCATAAATTCTGAGCTTACGAGAACCATGCGACAACAATCCGCAAAATGCGCAATGTGCACATGGCCAACAGTGCACTGAGTGCACAGAGCAGAAGACAGCAACAGCAGTAGCAACAGAAACAGAAACAGAAACAAAGTAAATGCCGCGACAACATTAAACGAAATTTAATTAAAATCCAGACCAGACAAATAACCGTAAGGACATTTACACGCACACACAAAAGATTCATGTCCTGGCTGACATACAGTAGACACAATTATAAATAACACACACACACACACATACACACGCATGGGTACAGAATGCCAAAGTATATTCATTATTAAAGAGAAAGTTCAAATTGTTTGTGCATTGATTCCATAGTTTGCATCCAATTTTGTGCCTATTATTATACATTATATAAATGTATTCATTGCAAATTAGCATTAAAAATAAGTAATTAAATATGTATTTCATTTATTTTATTACACTAATTGAGTTAACTTTATAATTTGTTTCAATTGTGTGAAGGTACAACGAACAATGTTTGTATGTATGTATATGTATATAAAAGTGTATAAGTTGAAGTTGAAGAGAAGTCCGGTAACATGCGGTCATGATGCCACCACTGAGATTATAATCATTTTATGGGTCTGCCACTGGCAGAGACTCCTAACTCCGCAACGGTTTATAAAACATTCATTTCAATTTCATTTCATTACGTAGAAATAAACCAAGTCATTCAGTCAGTCAGTCAGTCAACCAGCCAGCCAGGCAGGCAGTCGCACAAGCAAGTCAGACTTGGAGAGACAGAAGGACGGGCAACTGTCAGATGAAGAGTCAGTTTGGGCCACAGTTGGCATTTTGGTCGCTTGGCTGCTGTTCATCTCTGCAGAATGTAAGTCCAGCATTGCAGCACTTCACTTCACTGCCAGCACAGCCCTATCCGGCGGATGCCCAAACAAATTTTGAAGCTGCTGTTACTGCTCCTGCTTTTGTACTTACTTCTCACTCTTTTTTGACTTTTGGTCCCACTCCTACGCTCTCCTACTGCCGCTATTGCTCCGCGCTCATTAACGAAATGACCGTTTGCATATTGCAGTCAGTTTCTGCCCACCAGCTCCCATAGCTTCAGTGCTAACAGCAAGAAAAATGCAATGGGTGGGCAGCAAGTAAAGCTAAAGAAATGCCTTCAAAAATTCACGAATCGCATGCAGCAGCAACAACAATAGTTACCCTGTTGCAGGAAGTAACCTACTGCCAGCGGTAACTGTAGCACTGCCCGTAACAACAATAGCAGTTAACTGTAGTGTTGCAACAACTAGGCTACCGGCAATGGCAGTGGCAGTGGTAGTGGCAGCGGCAGTGGCCGCGGCAGTAGCTGTGACTGGTGACTATGGCACCGGGCAATAGTAAATTCCGTACAGTCAAAAGTTTTGTGTGGTTGCCACAGAGCTGGAATCGTTTTGCGGAAATACAAATAAATAAAATGCAACACGAAAATTGCAACTTGCAAAATGTGGCACGTATGTGTGTGTGAGTGTGTGAGTGTGTGGGTGGGCATTCGGTTATAAAATGCCGAAGTGTTTTATGGTTATTGGTCGCTTAGTAAGTAGCATTTCTGCATAGCGATGCGTCTACTCTGCGTCTGGTTTGGTTTTGGCTTACTCAGCTCCCATGGCCGATGACAGGCTAGAAATTATCAACGCCAGCTGGTCGACACAAATAATAGTCGTCCACGGCCCGATTACTGAGCCCCATGCGACCCATTCGAAATCACTTAAAAACACAAATCAAGCAAAAGTTGAAAAACACAATAACAATTGTTTCGGGACACACCATAAATTTGCATGCCAAGAAGAATGCTTGGCAGTGGGTGATGGAAGGGGTGTTAGTAGGAGGGAGGCGGGGTATAAAAGACGAACAAGACACTCGCTCTGGCTACATAGAAAAAATAGGCACATAAATATGCGCAACCCAAAACAACCAACAACGACCTGAAGACCAGCGACAGACTGGCAAGAGCAAGCAGCAAGCAGAAAGCAGCGGCATGCGGCAATCGGCAAACAGCAACCAGCAACTGAAAATCGGCAACGCGCAACGACAACGACAACGGCAACGGCGACAACCTGAACAATTCGTTTGTGTCACAATCAGATTCGGATTGGGCACAAAAATTTCGAGACCGCGTTCGCATTCGCGTTCGCATGTTGCCGCCATGTTTCATGAATTATTTTCCAGCCAAAAAGTTTTCCGTGTCGGCAACCAAACTTTGACTGCAAACAAAAAAAAAGGAGAATATAAAACATGAAAAAAAAATAAACCAAAACAAAAAATAGAAACGCAAAGGAAAAGATATTCCACTAGCAGCTAGTCGTATTATTTTCCATGTTTTTTTTTTTTCTTGCTGTGTTGTTATTGTTGTTGTACACTCTTTGTTGCGCTTCTTCTGGTCTGGTTTCTTTTGGGTTCAAGCATTGCATTTTTCGATTACCATTTTACTTGCTTCCATTACCGATCGAACAGCAAGTGCTGCGAGACTTGCAGCTCACAGTCAATGTTTCGCATTTTCACCGACTTGGCTTGTCCTTTGCTGCTACTGCTGTTGCTGCTACTACTGCTGCTGCTACTCCTACAGCAGCTGCTATGTGGTCTACTGTTCCTGCTTCTGCTTAAATTTCAATTGTATGCCGGAGGCGGCAGCTCGACTGGAGAGCACTCTGGTGCAGGCTTTAATAAATTATGGTCGCATGGGCACAGTGGATGGAGATGTAGTGTAGTAGTAATGGTAGGAGGGAGTTGACTGGCAGCAGTTTCTGGCCTGCACTGGCTGGCCGGTGCCATTCACGTCACTTGGAAAAAGTTAATACAACAAATGCGCTTTCTCAGCAACAACAATAACACTCAACGAAGCCAATAACAAGAACAACGATAACAACAGCAACAATGCTGTAAAACGACCGCATTACGAGCTCGCGAATCGTTGGCGCTTCCCTTTCTTTCTCTCATGTTGGAGCTGGATCCAGTGCTAACAGAGTACGGGCTTGCTGCTAACCACTGGCAATGGCAACAGCAACAGCAAAATAAACAGAAACAACACCGAAAAAACATGGCCGAGAAATGGCAGCTTTACAACTTCCGCCAAGAGACTGCGGCTAGGAGACATGCACTGAAGCGTCGACGAGGAGCTGGAACAGCGAGCAAAAAAAAAAAACAAAATAATAATAAAAAGGAGGCCAGAGACGAAAAGAGAAATATGTAACTGTGAAATGTTTATAATACTCCTCATGGTTTTTCAGTGGTGAGTGCCGGATTCATCTTATGTCATTCGGGATTATTTTGTGGGTTAAAAACTAATTTTCGTTCATGAAGTGGATTTAGATGGTTGTGTGCGCCCTTTTCGCTGTTGCTAGTTGCCTTCTGCTGCTTTCGCTGCCTGCCGCTGACATTGCCTTGGCTCCATAAATATGCAGAGTGTTGCCAACGAAAGCTGGCGAATTGGCGCAACTAACTATGAATGTAGCACCGCCTCCTGTTTGCCCATTGACCACATTCCCATGCAGTTCATTAGCTGTTGTGACTTATGCTATTTATTTGGCATTCACTTCACTCAGTTACCATTACCATAGCATGCTCGTATGCTATGTCAAGTTCAGCTGCTGCAAATGTACTTATAATTATTAGTTATTTCAAGAGGAAATTATATTCAAATTCAAAAATTAAATAATAATAATATATGTAAATGTTCTTTAATGATAGTAAGTGATTTTATATACAAATGACTTTTAGTTTCATTTTAAATACTTTAAATTTCATCAGAATTAAATGTAATTTATTCTATCAATTAACAATCGATATTAAATATTCGATAATCGAAAGCGATAATTGTTAATTATCGTTAAGCTCTCTTGAAATTATTTAATGATTTAAATGAAATTATTTAAAATTAATTTGATTTATTTATTTAAATTTTAATAAAATTAAACTCAAATTAAATTTGACTAACAACAAAAATCGTAAATTGATTATTGCGAAAGTTATGTGCTTATATTCGTGACACTGTCGAACACGCGCCCATCTCTATATTGGCGACAAGTGTCAACAGTTCAAAGTTCGTAAATTAAAAATGATTTCATTTGATTTAATTTATTGGTCAGCAGCTTGTGGCAGCAGTAAATTTGTTGCATTTTATTTTAAACGCTTGTACATAAAATGCAAACTACTACTTTCCGGCATCAGTTGAATATACCAGAAATTCTCTAAGAGCAATCAACAATGTAAACAATGAAAGCATTTTAAAATGTAAGCGTATTGCATTGCAAGTGTTGAAAAGTTGGGTAAGTGAAAGTATGTTTTTCACGCCGAATGGTGTCAGACAATGAATAATCGAGTGTCGTTGCTGCGTATTATAGTCAATTAAGTAAAAAAAATGCTATTATTATTATTATTGTTATTATTATTATTATTACTGTCTGAGCGAATGTTCAAGTTGTTATGATGTTTGTACCTCGTGTACATGTTTTATTATTATCAATAAATTCAACTGAAATTGCATTTATACTTCTTTGCCATATACAAGTATTGCACACATTTAAATTATGAATTATAAAAAACTCGAAAGTCTTCTCATTATTTGAAATAATTCAAATTTATCTATTGAAATTAAATTATTAAATTTCTAAAACAATAAATTCACATTTAGCAAAGATTATAAAATGTCATAATTTAGCAGTTTGAGAAGCAAACAGAGAAATCATTAAGAACAATCAATTGAGAAAGCAAGTGAAATACATATAATTGCTTCTATAAATAAATTTATAACAATTTACTTACAATTATCAAAACAAAAACAAAATAAACACATTAATAAACAGATCTGACAAAAAATTCGATTACATTATTACAAAACAATTTGCATTCGATAAAAGTCAAAAAACAAAACAAAACAAAAAAAAAATAAAATGCAGAGGCCGTGGCAGTGGCAGACAAAGTCATAAAAGTCGCGCAATGAAATTTGAACGAGCTCTCAACCCCACGGTTTGACTTGATGGGCCATTTTGTTGTTGCTGCTGTTGTTGCTGTTATTATTGTTGTTGATTTGGAATGGTACAAAAAGAAAATGTATGCAAAATACGCATAAATCTCACAGCTCAATGGGTAAGACAGAGTCGAAAATCACAGAGATCCCCATCACTCCCAGTCAAAGAATCTGTCTGTCGAAATCGAAACGCGATAGGGAGGAAACAATATTCAACGCGTGAGGCGAAGCTGTCAAGGACGAACTAAGGTATGCAAAATAAATGTTTTTCTATTTGTTAAAACAAAGTGAAATTCTTAACGCACTGATGAATGTCTATGCCTATGTGTGTATGTGTGTGTGTAAGCTTTACGTGTTGACATTTCTTTGAGCCGCCATCACTCACTGTAAATACAATACGAATATACATATGTATAGACATACATATGTACGCATGTATTTAAATTCAAAGACAAAGACGTTTATATTTCCTCATTCGTATACCAAATACTTTGGCCTTCGTCTCATTTATGTAGATATTGTGTATGTATGTATATACATACGTATATCATTGGCATGTCAGGCACTACCCACATTTTTAAAAAGAGGTCAACAGTCGGCACATATGTCAAGTGTTGGCAGAGAGACACGAAAAATATAAAAAGAAGGACAACATTTTGCGACCAGCGACCCTGTGACAAGTTTTTGTCCCTCTATCCCTATTTCTGTTGTATCTCTACACCCAGATCCCTTCCATTTCCATTATCTCTTCTAACATCTGTGCTTGAAAATATAAATTTTTATTCTTATCTTTGCATTTTTGCTCTCACTTTTTGCGTTTCGTTTTTATGCGACTCTGAGCGTTGCGTTAGCTGCTTTATCCCTTTTATATATTATATATAATATATATATATATATATATATATATATATATATATATATTTTTTTTTTTTGTTTAACGTGTGCTTCGTTCATTGTTGTAAATTATTTATGCCTGCGTAAAATATTCAAAGCTCGGCGCACTGACGCGAAATGTGAAAGAGCAGAGAAAACGCACTACAACAATCCAGCCAGAGTCAGAGACACAGTTAGAACCAAAGCAAGAGAAGCATTGTCAAGCTGAACAGGGAGAGAGAGCGAGAGAGAGAGAGAGAGACAGAAGCTAAAACAGCTAAAAGAACTGAAACAAAAAGCAGTCCAAGTTATTATTCATAACACAGCAGCATTAAAGTGTAAGGGAGTATGCGACAATTCCCACAGCCATTTGTCCAGCCTACAGTTCCGCATAAGGAAAGTGAGGCGGGGCAAAGGGAAAGGGGTATAGCAATCCAGCAATTCACCGGCTGCCTGAATGACTGGCTGCCAAGTTTGCATAAATCATTTACAAGCCAAAAAAAAAAAAACAAAAAACAACAAAAAAAAAAAAAATACAAAAATTATAAATAAAGAAGGAAAATTTGACAATAATACCGAAGCATCTAATTCCGGACTTTGTTTGCCGTTTCGATTTCCAGCAGCGTTTGAAATAGTATGATGTAGAAGGATACATTTGTGACCGTTTGCCATTTACTTTGTCAACTTTTCAGTGTCCTTTTAATTAATTAAAGTGCTTTTCTCGGCTTATTTTTAAGCACTTTGCACACCTTGCAATTAGGCTTGCGTCAGCGAATATTAAATTTATTTTCTGTTATCAGAGAACAGACAGCAGAAGACAGACGGCAGGAGGCAGACACCACTTGACCTTGATATTTAATTTGTTCCTTAACTATCATTGGCTTAAAGTTTTTTTTGTAAAGTGTTAAGCAATAGACTCCGTCAAAAGTATGAGTAGAAAATCCATTTCTCTTACTCTTATACTTTAACGTATTTCTTGCCTTTCTCTTGTTCTGTTGCTAATGCTACCTTAAAATCACATGAAACAGGTCATTAGATCAGAGAACACAAAAGTCACAAACAAAAAGAAAAAAAAAAAAACAAAAAAAAACTAACATAACAAATTGAAAAATTTTACACGTTCAACAGAAAAACCTATTGCCATTGCAATCGCAACTGTTGAAAGTTAAAAGTCGACACCAAAGTCAGGTCTTTGTATTAACTTAACATTTTGACACCTGGCGTGTAGTAGTATAGCTCCTCCTCAAACGCATACTGACTTCTACACACATATATATACACATACAAACACACTCGGAACAACTGTACAAACACAAAGATCCAAGTGGTGCATGGTTCAAGAGTGTGGCCATAAGGTTTTAAGTGGCAATCGGTTTTGGCTTGGGTTATCATGGCCCAACCCTGCAAAGAGCAACACGAGCTATGTTCAAGCATCATACTATACATATATACATACAAATATACTCATACATACAAGTGCTACAAATACAGCAGCACCTACAGCTATAGCTACAACTACAGCTACAGCTACAGCTAACGTTGCTTGTAGCATTTTACGTTTTTGTTCTACAACAAAGAAAACTCACTTCTTTTATGGTGAAGCCAAAGGTGTTTACGTTGAATCCGACACCAAGCATCCACAACCTACATTTTGACTCGACATTCGGCATCATTATGCTCTAAAGTGAGCACCATCAATGATGGGTATATTATGCTTAACATTGTTAATATCTACTAATGGTAAATGTTTTTGATTATTATATCATTTCAAATATTACGATAACTTTTTGCAATAAAAAAAAAAACGAATAGGAAAAAATTGATATATATACATATATATATTGTAATATTTTTGATTTATTATTTTTAGTAATGTTAGTGACATTTTTCTTAGTACAGAGTATATTCACGGCGAAATTTCATATATCAACTGCAAATACTTTTGGTGTTGCTTACTTACGAACGTTTGGCTGACTTGAAAGTGGCTGCCAGAAGGAGCGGAAGTGGCAAGTAGCAGCGAAATATTGTCGCGCATTTGTTCGCAGCTTACGAAAACATTTTTCTTAACACGCTCAGCCATTTTTTGCACGCTTCTTGTAGTTTTTCGTAACTTTTGTTTGCTGTTCGCCGTTCACTTTAAGGGACGCCTTATTTTTTTTTTATTCTTGTAGAACTTGAATTTGGACCGCGGAATGAACAATTTAAAGCATTTACGAGCGCAATTTGTCTACTGTGCCCAAGTTGCAGACCGCAGACGTAGTCAGCTCAACTTGCAGTTGAGTTTACAGAAGTATATATACATACTATATACATATATATATGCATATAGCATAGATATATTTTTATATATACTTGTTTTTTTCTTTTTTTTTTTTACATATTTTTGTTTTCTTGCAGACTGCAAGTTGCAAGTTGCCCGCAGCTGGCTGTCCGACTGTTTGTCTGGCTGACATTTTTCTTGGCGTAAATCTGGCAGCAGGAACTTTAGCTGCTTTTTGCAGCTCATTGAATTTCGTGTGCTTTTGTCTGCCATTGCCATAAAAGTAGATGTACCAGATTCTTCCCCCCCCCCACTGACTCCATTTACCACAACTTCGAAGCAACTAAGTGCCAAACTTACAATATTTTGCAGCTATTTCTCCCCCATGACATTGGGCCGACTGCAAGTTGCAAGCTGCAAGCTGTAACCTGCGGGCTTTATCTGACTAGAGTGCTGTACATATGTCTGACTCTATATAGACAAGCTGCAGTGGTACCAAAAAACACTTTGAATTTCTTCTTTCCCATTCCTCCATACTACTGTCTCCTTAAACTGTTTCGCAACTCTTTCGTCTATATGCAGATTCAACTTGCTGCCGTTTATTGTCAATACGAAAAAGTTTTATACTTACGTTTACGAACTATTTTTCTTTTTCAAGCTTTTGCGTAAAATTTTATAAACGGATTTTTTTCAATATGGGAATGGCAGTTGGAGTGCGAGTATACGAAAGTCAAATCTTTCTGTATCTACATATGTATGCGTGTGTGTGGTTCACTCATATTTGAACAAGTTTACAAAACGCTTTAGCGTTTAGTTATGCATAAGCTTTATATTGTTACGCCTACACGCCCACACGCCCACACGCCCACATGCCCATTCTTACAGGCCCATTGGTATAGGGTGTAATTTATGGGCAGTTACCACGACGCTTTATATTCAGCGATAATCACAGGTCAATTTCATAAACAAATATAACAAATGCTATCTGACCGCAAGTGCGACCCAAGCCCTTTCCTGTTTGTCTACGTACGAGTAATGTTCATAATGAAGCCGTGCTACACATAGCAACAGCAGCTTATCTTAATTATAGATCAATATACATATGCACGGCCTGAGTTTCATATGTCCATTGAGCATGGACTAGAGCCTGAAGTGTCTGCCCTTGTCTATCTACCGCATGTCGGCCCACTGCGTGTCAAAACTAATTCATGGTACAACGCTTCAGGGCTGGTCGCCTGCGTCCAGATGATGACTGCAATGAATGTGGAAAGGTCTTTGGTTTGTTTGTTGGAATTGTTGTCCGTTCTGTCATGAGTTGACAGAATAATTTATACCGATTTCAAGTACACTACTTTTAGCTTTATACATTGACTGATTAGTTGTCTGACTGTCCGTCTGTCTTGTCAGTGCACAAAGTATGACTTAATTTAAGCTTACTATGTCATTAGAAACAATGTCAATGTCAGTATGTACATATATGTCTGCGCGTGTGTTGGATGTGTTAGATGATGTTTGCTAATGTATATCTCTCTGATGGTATATAGAGTTGTCATATATAGAGAGTTACAGTTTTTTACCTTGGGAAAGTCGAAATAGGCGCGTATGATAAAATTAACTGATTTTATATCACAAATAATTAAATATAGTCGCTTTTTTAACTGTTACTTGATTCTAAAAAATAATAAATTATTTTATTTTAAATTTATTTCATTTTTAAAAGAATTTATACGAAATTTTTTAACTCATGCTTACAAAATGTAATTTTATAAGCAGTCTAATCTGTAGCTTATACACTATTGATTCGCTCAAGGTGAAGCATTTTATAGCTGCACTTCTGTGTTGGTAGAATGCATAGAAGGCTCAGCTCTGTTACACAGTTTTACATTATTGAGGCCACCAAGACAAAGACATGGAAAATTCAAAATGTATGCAAAGGTAACCGGCAAACAAGTAGAACACGAAACAAGTATCAAAACAACAACAGTAAAAATACCAACAATCGACGTGGCACTCAACTAGCAAGCCAATAGTATCATAGACCATGGTAACGCAATGACTAAGACCCAAAAACACTTGAAGAAAAAAAAGAGTTACACATAAAAAAAAAAAACAAACTAACTTAAGAATTGAATGCAGCAGGTAAAAGTAAGTAGTTCTCAAAATGCTCCTAAATTTATTTTACAAATAAATTCAGATTTTTGGAGTGACCATGAATTTAATTTTTATAAGAATGAAAAGCAATTAAAAATTATGATTATTTATGGGCAAATCTTTTGCTTACATTTTTTTTGTCAAGTGCAAAATTAAGTGTGTAAAATGTGTTCGAAACAAAGCAAGTTGTACAGTTCTATTGCCATGCGTGTATGGCGTGACTACATTCAGTAGTGTGCATCTTTCTACACAGTATTCTCTTCAAGCCACAAGGCAACGTTACAGAAGTGACATGGTAGCCAATCTTTTTAAGCCTCTTTTTTCTCTTTTTCTCTCTTTCTCACTTTCTTTCTTGCAACTCTCTTTTACTTTTTCACTCACTTTCTTTCTGTCTCTTTCTCTGTTACTCGTCACTGGTTGAAGAGAGATGGTATGCTTGGATTTATGATTAGTTGGACGATTGACCATGAGCTGCCGGCTAACGTCATCAGCTTGAATATAGAACTATCCTAAACTACCATGACACATATGCAGTGACATTGCCTCTCGTCTCCCTTTTTCATATTTCTCATGCATACGAACACGTCATATGTATGCTTAGATATTTTGTCTGTGTTCTTGGCGCTTACTGTTTGCATTCTAGTTAGTAATTGCTGCAAACGTTTGTACACATTTTCATTTAGCTTAATTATTAGCTATGAGTTACTTTTATGATACCTGTTTAATCAATAATTATTCTTACAATCCTGATTTGCCTTATGCTTTGGCCGCAATGCAAACAATTATCGCAAAATAAACAATTAAATGAAGCGAATAACTTAAATGAAGCATTAAAGAATGGCAAAAAAAAAAGAACAGTGGAAGAAATTAGCAGTGAATGCTTCAAAGAGGCCAATATTGCCATTGTATACTAGGAAAACAGTTCTAACGGGCGTGCGCCCAAAAGCAGGCAATGAATTTTTTTCGTACTCAATAAACGACGACGTCGACGCTAAAATGGCAATAAAAAAGGCAATTGATAAGCGCAGGCCTACCAAATAAGCAAACAATCAAGTAAATTTCCAAAGGCATGCGGGCGCAGGAGGCATGCGGCAGGCAGAAGGCAGCAAGCAGGAAAAGCAAAGGCAAAAGCCGAAAGCTGAAACCGAATCTGTAACCGAAACCGATTCGAAAACCGAGACGAGAAACGATTGAAGGATATAATAGAGCCAGAAGGGGAGAACGAATAAACAAGCAAACAGGCAAACAAACAATCAGACGATAAACGGATGCCAAGTAGCAAGGGAAGGCCGAAAGCATTTCAACCTCAATTTGGCAAATTCTATTACGACAATAAGAGTGTGGTATAGTATAGTGACAGGGAAGGGGAAAGAAGATTATGGGGGAAAGAATCGCCACCAATTGACAGAGACGCTATGGTGGCAGCAGAAAATAGCCGGAAAATGTTTTATGTGCTGGCAGCAAAAATAACAACAACAACAATAACAACAACGACAACAACGGCACACGACAACAGCGAAAGGCAGTTAAAAGCAAAACAATGCATCGACCGCCACTTCAGTTATATACAAAAATGAGTGAGATCCAATTTCAGTTCGATTGTTATCCAATTTCGGAGCAAATAAGTGAAAATGTTTTTTTTCGTACCTCATGCCTTAAAGGCACACAATGATGAATTTGTCTATTTGTGTGCTTATGTGAGAATGTGTATGGGTGGAAGATTGTAATAGTGTCAGTAATGCGATCAGAGCTATATTTATTTATACATATCATATATCATAACTATACACTATCAATAAAAGCCAAATGCGTAAATACATAGAAGAAAAAAAAAAGAAAAAAGAAATACAACTTCAGTCGTAATAAAATTTCTATTGAAAGGATTGTTACTTTGTTGGGCCACACAACGATTTATATAAAGTAGCTTTTGCAGCTAAGCGCCTCAAACATAAAATAACCACTGTCTCTTATCTTAATCTATCTTGCTATCTCTATCTACTCTATGCTAGCTGTTGTCAGAGATAATTGATGAAATCAAGTAGTAGGGAGGGGGGTGGGGGGGGGGGGGGTTGGTGTCGGAGTGATGGAAATTGTATCTTATTTACTTTGCTGTGTTACGAAAATGTTATCTTTTCTTAGTGATAAACATCTTTTGATTCAAAGCCCGATTAAGAGCATTAAAGCGGCGCTTATCCAAGCAGAAAAGGCAACAACAGTAAACAGTGAACAGTGAACAGAAAATAGCAAACAGTTGGAGCTGTAAAAGTGGCAACGCCTGATTTTCTCTACCAAGAGGAAAACATAAAATGCAAATCTGCGATTTGGTTTGTTAAACATTTGCTTAACCACAAAAATGAAAGAGACAAAAAACGGAAGAATCACAAAAAAGAAAAGAAAATAAAAAGAATAAACCAAAAAAGTAGCTCAAGCCAAAAGTCTTTTGCTGTTGTCACACAAGAGGAGTGACACAGTCACGACAGCAATGAAAACAACAACAACTAAAACGATGATGGGAACAACAACAGAAACAACAGGAAGAAAAACAAAAGCGAAAAAGCACATGGCACGAGAGTATGCCAGATTATGAGACAAGAGCAACATATGCTTTGCTCTGGGAGTATCTCAAGAGATGGAACGGAAACGAGTGAAGGAAAGCGGATAATATACGTGGGGAAATATGCTGGCTAGCCAACGATTTCATAAACTGGATAGCGGGTAATCTGTGGAATGAAGGACGGGGGTAACGCAAATGAAGGCAAATTACGTTAAATAGAAAAGAAAACTTTTCCACTTTTTAACTTTGGCGTACGACTCGAGAGTTGGCAACCGACAACCAACAACCAACAAGCGGCAGCCGACAACTGGCAACTGGCAACTGGCAAACGGAAAGCAGCGGCAACGTTGCGCGGTTGTTGAACATTTTACAAACAATTTAAGCGTCGCATTAAATTATTGTTACGCTTGCAGCTTAAACTTTAAGGCAGCAAGCTGCCAGTGGCAGGTCCAACTGCTTTCCATTTGCCTGCTGCTGCTGCTGCTGTTGCTGCTGTTGCTGCTATTGCTGTTGCTGCCTTGACTTTTATGGCCGCCCACCAATAGCCAAGTCTGTGACTGCTGTTGCTGTAACTGAGTTTCCTCTTCACTCACTCTTCCATTTATTTTTTTCTCACACAGTCTATCTCTCTTTACTCTCTTCAGCTTGAAAAGAGGGGCGCGATAAGAGTGAAAAATGGTAAATTAAGCTAAAGAAAAGCGGCTGCGTCTTAAATATAAAACCAAAGTCTTTGTTATTGTTGCTTTTGCTGTTGCTGCTGATTCAGATTGTGTTGTTGCCGTCGCGTCGTGCGTCAGACTAAATTAGAGCAAAAACTTAATTTGCCTTTTGGCTGCGCCCAAAAGTCGGCAACGGCAACAGCAACACCAACAGCAACAGCAATAGCAACAGCAACACGAATGCCGAATCAAAAAAGAAAATGGCGCAAAATAACAATTATGTTTTAAGGCAATTGTATTGCTTTGTTTTGCTTGTTTCACTCAGTTGTTTTTGTTGTAGCTGTGTTGCCTTTTTCTTTTTGGTTTGTTTGTACTTTTTACATTTGTAATTGAGAATGAAATAAGGTTAATTAGAGTAATGGCCACTTTTGCTGTTTCGACCCTGATGCGTCTCTTTTTACTTCCCTCTGTACTTCTGTGTAGACATTTCAATTTTTCAAGCAAGCTCTTCAAGTCTCTACAGATCGGTCAAGGCTGATTTAGTTATATTTATTTATTTATTTATTTGTGAGTTGAAAAAAAAAAAACTCAAAAATAAGTGAATCAGTTATTTTTTATTCTGTGTGAGAAGTCAATAAGTTAAACGACAAGTAAGCAAAGCTTAAAGAAAACTTTTTCAACAATTCATAACAATTTGTAGCACTTGAACTACATTTATTGCATTTGACCAAGTCGAAGAAGCTTCTGTGGCAGACACGTGCTGCTGCTGTTGCTGCTGCTGCTATGAATCGAGATGTTAAATGAGTTTTAATTGGCGTTGCTACACGATATCGCCACAATATTTATATAGCTTAGAGTTTTTGTCCTCATCGTGTCATCATCACGTTAGCAATTTGTTCTGTAATAGTTTTGCATGAATTTTTTCTCCTCCCTCTACTCTTCTACCCTCTACCCAGTCAACAACCCTAAAACTTTGTACGCAATAAGTTTTTTGTTTTTAGTGATTACATATGTAACCAAAGCACACATGCATATGAGAGGTTAAGAACTGACACTGACTCTTCCTTTTATGACCAGACCCGTAAACTTTTCATACAATAATAATCACTTTGAGAAAGTTTTCCCTGAGCCGTCATAGCAACCAATTCAGTGACACCGAAACTTTTAGACTCAGGCTCGAATTACGACACACAATTTAAGGACAAACTTTCTGTATACTTTCTGTCCACCACCACCAGCAGGTATTTCTATAGTTGTTTGCCGACCAGTTAATAGTTAACAGACCCCGCATTAGTTTTCCTCTCCTCCAGACCAATTAATACGTGTGTCGCAATATTAGCTCAGATTTTTGCATATGTTACCTGTCAAAGTCTCTGCTTTATTATGTCATAGAATGTCATGGAAAAGTCAAACCGCAATAATGGCAGCATGAATGATTAAAATACGATACGTAAAATCAATGTCTCTTATTTTTAATAAATTAAATATATATAATTTTTTCTGCTTAGCCAGAAGTATTTTTGCATTTTTTTTGGCTTTCGATATGTTAAAAATTTATATTAAAATTGAATGTACAAATTTAAATTAAATTTTTCCCTGTGTTTGCGTGTGTCTGCCTAAAAAAAATGCAGAAAAAATCTGCATGACTTTGCGACAATTGAAAATTACACGGTCATATATATATATATATTATACATATACAAATGCAAATTCATACACATGCACTCAAACACGTATAGCTACATGCATATATACACAGCTATGCATGGGTACCTATGGAAAAAATAAAGCTACATATTTCATGGCATTCGGAAGTTGAAAATAAAGGCAACAAAAGTCTGTCAAAAGGGTTGGCAACTATGTATGTATGTACAACTCGAAAATTTGGATGATGTGAAGGCGGCCTATTTCACAAATAAAATGAAAAGTAAATATCATCAAATCAAAAAAACTGAAATTGAAATATTCTTACATATTTATACATATCAAATTTCAATTTTAATTAATCAACATCAAACTAAGATAAACTATGATTAATTCTTATTTAAAATCAATTAATAATGAATTTGATACTAATGAACATCGAATTAAATGAAATATATTACTTATTTGACGATTGTGTTTCATTGTTAATTTTTATTTAAATTAATTTTAAATAAAATTAAGTAAAATTGAAATTTGATATGTATAAATATGTAAGAATATTTCATATTCAGTTTTCATGATTAGATAATATTTACTTTTTGCTCTATTTATGAAATAGGCAACCCTTTTGACAAGCTTTTGTTGCCTTCATTTTCAACTTTCTTTTTTATGCTTACCAGCAAAGAGATATATATGCTCGCATGACAAATACTCTATTATACTCAGGGTACTCAATCATAAATGAACATTCTACACTCATTCAATATACTCACAGACATATGCACACATACATATACATACTTACAAACAGTATATATGTATATATATATATGTATTTATATATTCTGCACACAGTTATATTCCAATACCTGGACGTGTGGCATGTGACCATTCGTTGAATATTTACACAAACGGAAGTTGTTATTTTGACTTCCGGTTTAGCTGAATTGTTATTAAGCTCCCACGATACAAAAACACAAGCAAATATCGTATAATATATATAAGTATATATACACGTTTGCATGTAATATAAATATAATATTCAAACATGCATAAATTCGATATCGTAAAGATGTTTCGATATGCTGTCTCATTTAATTAATCGAATTCCAAAAACAATTCCATTAAAAGAATAATTACAATTTGTGGAAACGGATGTGGCAACCCTGCTCAGTGCACCCAAAGCAGATGATCATTTGGATTAACGCAGCCAGCGTACCGATTCCTAATAATAACAAGTAAGAAAGCTATAGTCGAGTATGCTCGACTATATAATACCAGGTGCCCAAAGATATTATATATTTAATTTTACAATTTAAATTTATAAATTTTATATAGTTATTTAGCTCGTGGTAAGCACTCGCTATTTTTAAGTTATTTCCAACACATATATATTTATTAATATTAATACATTTTCGTAAAATAATTAAGAATTATAAGTTTTATTATATTTAATTATATTGTGATAAAAAACAATAAAAAACAAATCGCCTTGAGAAGCGAACCACGGACCACTTGCAGGCAAGTTCAACCCTCTAAGCACTAAGCCAGTGTGGCTTTACATGTGTGAGGAAGAACAAACATTAAGATATTGTTGCCGTGTGTGGGGTTAGAGCCGCAGGCACGCGTACGCCATAGATACGCTCTCAAATTTTGGATTTTGAAATGTGTATAACTTCCATGTTTATTATTCGATCTGTACCAGATAAACATATTGTAACTTTGTAACAAAATTCAGTCAGTCCGTGGGGCGCTTTGCAAAAATTCAAAATAGACTTGATCTGCCTGCAACTAATATAAGCACTATGCAAAAAATGAAGTCTCTAGCTCTTATAGTCTCTGAGATCTGTGTGTTCATACGGACGTACAGACGGACAGACGGACATGCTCCAGTCGACTCGGCTGTTGATCCTGAGTCAGAATATATATACTTTATGGGGTCGGCCACGCCTCCTTATGGGTGTTACATACATTTGCTGCTGTCACAAAGTCAATATACCCTTGGTACCCAATGGGCACCGGGTATAATTATACTGATCCGAAGTTGAACAGAAGTTGAATCGATATTTGAGACAATGATAAGTTATGGCGAAGACAACTTGAATTTACTTGAAAATATAATTCTAGAATTATTTTTAGTTTTATTAAATATATTATAAAATTGAATGTAATTAAATGAAGAATATAATCTGTTATATTATTAATATTATATTAATATTATCATATATTATATTATATTATTTATACTATTATTAATCGAGTTGATCAAATGCTTAACTACCATGAATAGTATTGTAAATTATGATATTTAAAGCCTAATTTTTATACTTATCGTCAAGTTTTATTTCAGAAGAGATTTAGATTATGCGCATTATAAACGAAAAGCTCTTACTTTGATTATTAGCCTATTATAGCCTCTTCTATACTATAATTGGGTAAATTGTAGCAATGACTCTGTGGTAATTACAGTTGGGAGTGAAACATTTAATTGGCGTTTTAACTGAATGTTTGTAGAGCTGTTGAATTAATTATTTACTTTTATTTGATAAATAATTTCTGTGATGCTTACATAAAAATATCAAATGACATTTCATTTGCATATTTAATTGTACATATATTATTGTATAAAACGTTTGTTTGATTTGTCTGCGACAGTTTTTATGAATTGATATAAAAAAAATTTAATATATTATTAATTGTACAATGCATTTTCTGCAAGTGTTTTCCAATTAACATCAGATTAAAAGCGACAACAATACAATATATTCAAATACTAATAATATTCATATAATGGTTTTTTGCGAGATTTATATAAATTGATTTTGTCATTCGTAAAAATAAAAAATAAAATATGAACAAATTTGTAGAAATCAATATAACGTGCTCTGTTCTTGAAAAGAAAATAAATGCATGCTACAAGATACATTATTTCCATGTGTCAACAAAAAGAGATGCATGCAAAATGTGAATATTTGCAACGGAAAACGAGCGAAAAAGACGACGACAATGTGACTATAAAAATAACATTGTGAAATGTTTTTCAATCTGTAGAGACATGCGAATGTAGTAAAATATGCAAAGCAGCTGCGCTGATTGCGTCAAGTGAAGCGTTGCAAGAGGCAAGACAAGTAGCATGCAGCAGACATTAGACAATAGACAGACAACAGACAACGAGCGGATGGAAGCCCAACAAGATGTCAACAAAAATCATCGACTTGTACTGCGCGGAAATGAAGCTGGAAACGAGTTTCAAAAACAGCAGCAGTAGCACCAGCAGCAGCATCAGCACGATAAACGGAAAAATCAAGCAATGAAACACTATAAGCTAACTCAGCTGATTTTTCCATTAAATGTGCACTACGCCGCAACGTGCAGATGTCAGTGTTGAAGTGAAATTTTCATTTACCAGGTGATAAGCACATTGCTTTTACTGTGAGTCGTCGCGAATAATTTGATACTTCAACTCAACTGTTGTATGCTGTTATTAATTTATACAAAATTAATTTATACAAGAGCTGAATATAATTATAAATAATTCTGTTTCAAGAATGAAAAATGAATTTTAATTATTTGAAATCATTTGTATGTGAAGTGTAATTAATGATTTGAATATCGATTTCAGCCGAGGTGCCACTGTGCAACTCTTCAGTTTGTTAGTCGTCGGGGCAATAAAAATGCGCTCAAGTGTCGCCTGCTTAAACGAATTGTGTTCCTCTCCGCTGTTGGCTGTTGGCTTTGTTGCTAGTGTTTGGCTGTTGCTGCTTTGTCATTACAAGAATCGTTGCAATATTCACCGACGAGAGTGCAACACACCGTACACGAAATGCACCATAGCAACAACAACAGCAGCAACAGCAGCAGCAACAACAAGAACAACAACAACAACAACAACAATAAGAACGACAAGTACAACTTCTTATGTATATAAAGTTGCGCGCACGAAACACTTCCGCAGGCGAAGAGCTTTCCGTTTCCGTTTCTGTGTGCCACAGCGTGGTAGCTGCTGCTGCTTCCTCTTCCTACTGCCACAGCTGCAACTTTAAATATTAACAGCTAAGTGGCGTGTGTCGTGACTTACGAGTATGTGTGTGTGTCTGTGTGTATATACATATACATATACATAACGTAAATGTTTGAGTGTGTATTTTGGAGCGTTGCTTCGATTTTTCTTGCGCTTATCGCTGCCAGGCATCGACTGCGTGCTGCCACGAGAGCAACCCAAACCCAAACACAAACATACACACGCCCAGCCAGGTAACGTCCTGACCTGCTCACCCCACCACCCCCTCCAGCAGTCTCTGTGCCCCTGCCGTGCTCCTGTCAAAGTGTCATTTAGATCGTAATGGTTTGATAAGAGCACGCGCAAACACATTAAAACTCTTGTGCTTGTGCAACAACAGCAACAACAGCAACAACAGTAACAAGAGTAACAACAGCAACAATCCGAGTATATCGATGTTTGGCATCGGCTCACATAAGCCACTCATAAGCTGATTGCCAGCCATTTGTCCTGTGCTTCTAATTCACTTACATCCGCATTGTTGTGCAGGTCCGAGTGTGAGGCGAGAATCGCTGGCAATTAATTGAAATCAATAAAAGGCTCATTGAATTCACATTACATATACCCCGCATACAACTTATGAAATATAATACAACAATTGCTTGAATACAAACGTAATTTTCTATAATCTAACAAAGAGAATAGTTAAATATAATAACAGCAACAGCATAAAAAGGGACAATTGAAAACGAACAAGCATCAAAATAATCAAAGAACAAATGAAAATAAAAACAAGTAAGAAAGATATAGTCGAGCTATGCTCGACTATATAATACTCGGTGCCCAAAGATATTTTTATATTTATTTAGATCATGCTGCACACTCGCCAATTTAAAGTTCATTTAAAAACAAGTAAGAAAGCTATAGTCGAGTATGCTCGACTATATAATACTCGGTGCCCAAAGATATATTATATATTTATATTTATATATTTATTTAGATCATGCTGCGCACCAAACCGCGGACCTCTTGCACGCAAGTTCAACCCTCTAACCACTGAGCCACAGTCTTTACAAGTGTGAGAAACACTGAGTTAATGTTGCCGTGTGTGGGGTGAGCACAGCAGGCAAGTGTACGCTATAGAGACGCCTCTCAAATTTTGGAATTTGAAATGTGCATAAATTCCATGTTAATTATCCGATCTGTAACAAATTTTCACACAACGTCTAGATAAACATATTCTAACTTTGTACCAAAGTTAGTCATGTAGCTTGTCTGGGTGTGATCAAAATGGTTTTTATCGATTTGTGGAGGCGGAGGGTGGCGTGGCAAAAATCCAAAATAAACTTGATCTGCCTGCAACTAATACAAGCACTTTGCAAAAAATGAAGTCTCTAGCTCTTATAGTCTCCGAGATCTGTGTGTTCATACGGACGTACAGACGGACAGACGGACAGACGGACAGACGGATATACTCCAATCGACTCGGCTGTTGGTCCTGAGTCAGAATATATATACTTTATGGGGTCGGCCACGCCTCCTTATGGGTGTTACATACATTTGCTGCTGTCACAAGGTCAGTATACTCTTGGTACCCAATGGGCACCAAGTATAAAAATCAGATAATTATTTGGATAAAGGAATTGAAAATTATTTGGTTCATATTCAAGTTGTTTTTTCTGTTTTTGTGTCATTTCAATGCACAGCTCATCAGAAAAAATATTCGTGACATGCCAAGAGTTGGCAGCGCAACAATTTTTTTTAATTTTATGCCCAACGATTTTGCAGCTACGAGTCGGGCGACCAAAGCGCATGAAACGGGAACCAAAGTGACTTTCTAATTAGTTTGGTTTGTGAAGCGAAGGACAAGCACGACAAGCTCGGCGCACTTGACTCAATTTACGCGAATTACCCACATACACACACACACACACACACAGAAACACACAGACACACACATACACAAACATACACTGAGAAAAAAATGTATTTACACATATAATGGTATCTAAATTCATATTTGCTTTGCTTTGAATTTCAAGAATTTTCTCCCATATCTTCTTTTCTTTTTTTTGGCGTACCGCCACATGAAGAAACACGCGAAATTGTATAGAAGCACAAAAATGTGTAGCCATAAAAATATGTTACAATGCTGCGTTGCCTTATGAAAGAAATTATAAAGGAAAAGTCAACCTCAATGTCTGACTGTCTGTCGTTCTCCATCTCTATATCTGTCGGATAGCTATATATGTGTGAGATTGCGTGTGTGTGTGTGTGTGTGTTTGTGGGTGTATGTGTAGGCAACGCGATGCCGCAATTTCCGCAATTAAATAAAAACGCAAACTTAAGCCGCGGGCGATGTGTGGTGGCAAAATGAATGTCGAGTGTGTCGCCGTAGCGAAATATTTGCATACTCGTATGTTGTTGCTGTGCTGTGTGTGGTTTCTGGCTGTTGGGTGTTACTAAAGTTGCCTACACTCTACCAACAATACATACGAAAAGACACTGGGACTGGCACATTGAAACACACCCACGCAACGACACGCAACGCGTTAATGTTTTTTGATTTGAACCTCGGCACCTGCCGTCAATGCTGCTGCCTAGCATGTATGCGTGTGTGTATCTGTATATTTACTCTTAGTTCATTTGAATAACACACACATGCAATAGGCTAAAGGACACACGCATGTTAATAGCTATCAACACCGTTAGCCTCAGTTTATTTTGTTTATTTCAATGTATATATAAATATATATATATATATATATTTTTTTTTTTGTTATTTCTGCTTCTGTTTTTTGCCATTTAAAGTCAACTTTTTGCTGTTTTTCTTTTCTGTGTTGGCAACCAGTTAAGAAAATGGATATTTTTCGGCAGTCATGAAGCAGTCCGTAAGCAGCCCAGCCTTGACTCAGCCGAGCAAAATCAAATACAAATATGAAAACAAAACTTTGCTCATTTGCCGGTTATGCGTATCTGAAAGATACACACTGTTTCCTTTATTTTTGTTTTTGGCTTTTATTTTATTTTCTTTTTTTTTTTTTTTTTTAATTTTTTGCGTTGTATTTTTTAGAATCTTTTGAAGCTGCTGCTGCTGTTGTTGGCAGTTAAAAGAAATACAAATTACGTATTTCAACAGTAGAAGCATTGCAAAGTAAACTCCTTGCTGTGCTGTTTGGCACCTCAAAATATGCTTTTAATTTTATATGCATAACAAATTTATGCAAAGTGCGCGATGCGAACGATCGCCAGGTGTCTTCACTGTGTCTGTGTGTCTATGTGTTTTTCTGTCTATATATTTTTGTGTGTGTGTGTGTGTGTGTGATGACAGCCTTATGAAATTATATAAAGATGCTTACTAGGTCGTTGATGTGCCATCTTCTCTACCCCCAATACCTAATGTTGGATGGCCCATGTTTAACTTGTGCTTATATTAAAATTGCGACTACGTGAGGGTTAAAATCTATGTAAGTATGCCAGTCAGTCAATCTGCTATTTTGCCATACTGCCATACCTACTCATGGGCTCTATAAAAATTATATTTAGATATATGACATATATTATGTTACTTCTGCACTTAAACGCAAAGTATTTTGATGCCAATAACTTGTGTTTTACTCTGAGATGCATTCTGATACCTGCTACGAAAGTCGTTTACAGTCTACACTAAATGAAATTTTTAAATTTTTAGTTTAATTTAATTAAAGGCACGAACAAGTTTTTCAATTCACATAGAAATGTCATGTGTAGATGTGTAGAACGTTAACCGTGTGTGTTGATTGTACACTTCCACAGCATAACACCACAAAATTTCTTGGTGCTTCGTGGCCAAATAAAGACCATAAATCCCTCAAAAATTGATGCTAAGCTTAAGACTTAAAACATAAGCTGAAAGCTTCATACAGACACACACACATATACACTCGTACGCACACATATTTGCAGAAGAGAGAAAGAGAGAGTGAGAGAGTCAGTGTGAGTTTGAGACAGACACACTGACACGTACGCATAAAGCACTTTTAAACCCGCTTAATGTAACGCACAGCAGACAAAATCTGTGGCAAACGCCTTTATAACGTTGTATGTGTTTAACGCAAGAATAAAAATAAATAAACAAAAAAAAAAACAAAACAAAAAAGAAAAAAGAAAAATATACAAAACAAAAAAAAATATCAAGAAGGAAGAAAAGGCCACTTAATTAGCAACCTTGACTCTAAGCGTTGACACGTCGAGAAGAGCGAAAGTTAAATTTAAAGCAGCTTCAGGTACTATGTCAGGTGCGAATTTAAAGGTGTTTCAATTCAGCAATTCAGTAAAGCCGCAGCACCTGCTGTGAGGTTGGCAGGTTGCTTTCTGTTTTCTGTTTTCAGCTTTCAGTTTTCAGTTGGAATTTTGTGCAAATAAATACACACAATTTTAATTTACTTTTTGTGCGCTTCGCTTTGCGCATTTTTTCTCATTTGAAATGAAATCGAGACAGCTAGAGACCCATAAGCAGCGGTTGCCCCGCAATTCATGTGGTGCTACGGGGCTCAGCTCGGCTGTAGTTGTAGTCGTGCACCTAGCATAGCCAAAGCTATGACTATGGTAGTGGCTGTGGCTGTGGCTATAGCGGTAACTGTGGCTATGGCGATGGCAGCGACTGTTACTTTGGCTGTCGCTGTGTCTTAGACTATAGCTATGGCGATGGCAATGGCTGTTGTTGGCAGTCATTGCCATCCCAGAAGCTTTTTGTCTTGTGCTGAATTTTTAATTTGCCAGGCAAACATTGCAAGAAAGCAGCAACAGAAACAGCAGCAGCAACAGCTACAGTTACAGTAGCATCACGACCCAGAAGAAACGAGTTACGAGTCTAGCGCACTACATTTCTTCTACCTTTAATGAAGGTCATGCTTATGTGATTCAACACCAGCACCAGCAGCAGTAACATTCGAAGGTTAAGTGCACAGCGCTTCAACTGTAGAGTGTGCTACAAATTGAAATATTACGTTGAGGTCGTTACAAATGTGATGATCTGCATGTATCTGAAGGCAACTGCAATCTTGTATATTTCGGCAAAAAAAAAAAATGTCTCAGAATTAAATAAATAGACATATGGATATTATATATGTATTGCTTGTGCGCAGTGGCATATTGAATTTAATTATATTTGTAATCTTAACTTTTTGAAACGCACAAATGACTATTATTGACACTGTGTGCGTGTATGTGTGGTAAATGTAAATGTAACTAGTGGCCAAAATCACATATATGCAATAACTAGCAAGCACTATTCGCTTTAACAAAATGTTCAGAGAGAAAAAGCAAAAAAAAAAAAAAAAATCATGTATAACAAAATGTAGCCACAGTGTGTGGTGCAATAGTTGTGGCCATATGGTGGACAGATATTATATGGCGTGTGCCGTGTAAATGCAAGGGAATGCTGGGAAAAGAAGAAGAAATGTTGACCCAGTTTGACATTGGCTTCATAACTAATTTACACATACATACATACATACATATGTACATATGTACATATGTATGTATATGTATGGCACAATGTACACAGTTGCGTGAACCAGAGGCAGTACATAAAACATCACTGTTTCACGGACCTTGTGGCACCTGTGCGCGATGTGTGCACACACGAACTAACTGAACTTGCAGCGTAATGTTGAAGTGGCACGTCCAGTTAGCTCAGATTGAGTATTGCAATATAATTAAGATGCAACAAATGAAGTGTACGGGGCAACATGCGTGTTTGTTTCTTTTCTGTGTGTGTGAGTGTATTTGTTACAGATTCTGTTCACTTTTAAATTAATGCAATTTAAGCAGCATAAAGCAAGAAGTACAAAAATACTAATAAATAATACAAATATAAGAAAAAAAAACCAAAATATTTTATATAACTTTTTCAATTGGACTTTATAAATTTAGCATATGTCCGAATAGAAAATGAAAATTTTATTCTGATTAAAATCATACACGTCGCCTTTATATATGTACGTATGTATCTGTGTGTCTGCATACATGAAATGCTTAGTTTGACTTAAACGAGAACTAAATATGATAAGACGTTGACTGTGGACGAGGGACATGTATCAAGGGTCAAAAGGCACATGCCTTCACTTGGCCACTAAAAGAAATTCCAATTCAAATACGAATACGAATAAGAATGTGAATTCAACAAACTTCTATATACCATATGTACATGTGTGTAAACTCAATCTAAATGCTATAAACTGCAAGAAGTACTCAACGTCGTCATCGTTTCCATCGTCGTTGTTGTCGTTGTCGTCTGACAGAAGCAAGGGCTAAGCTGGACTATGTTGTTATAGACTTTGCCATATGTCGATAAAAAAAAAAAGGCATACGGAAATTTTTATGTCCCTCAACGTCAACCTCATTGCAAAATTGTTATGTATGTCGCTCAATGTGTGTATGTGTGTATATAATGTAATTGGTGTAGATGCGGTTAAAATGTGTGTGGTATATGTCTGTGAGTGTGTGTGTTTTTTTTATAGTTTTGGAGTTTCTTACAAATCGATTTTATAATAGGTTGCATACTGCAATTCAGGAACGGTTGCATCCACAATCTTTTGTTAAAGCTTTTTAAGTACAATTTAATGAGTAATTTAAGTAGTCAAGTTAATTGGCAAATGTCTGACTCTACTTAGACCAATCAATCAGACAGTTATTCATTCAATCAATCAATCAATCAATCATATGTACTTGTCAGAACAACTTTCAAGCATTTTGCATTCCTTATATTCAATTGGTTCTCCGGACTAGACCAGACCAGACCAACATAAAAGCAAGGGCTGGCAAATCGAAAAGTATCCGAGAAGCAAATCGATATTTATGATTATTTAATAAACTCAATTATATGACCAGCCAGTGCCGTTGCGTGTGTCCTTTTTACTATATCTACGTCTATGTATAAGTGTGTGTGTGTGTGTCTGCATCTGTGCCTGAGTGTGTCTGTGTACACGGGGTTATTGTGCTCGCAGTTTCTTTTGTATTAACCAACTTGTTGGATGGGGAAGAAGTTTTTTTTGCTGATTCAATTTACATTCTGGCATTTATAATTTGCAGCTAATTTGACATTTAACATTCTTTAAAAATATCATGCAAAAAAATGTATTCAATAAATGGTTTATCGTACTCATATACTGACCAATAATATTTATAAAAAAATATATATTGAAAATCATAATCGTAATTAAAAAAAAAAATACATAAATTAAAATTTTTATATAAAATAACATTAATTAGCAATAACTTTGCAATTATGTTAGTAATAATAAAAATAATTATTTTTTAATACACGTTAAATGGATTTGGGTCGATAGAAGTTTCAGTTTGTAGGTAATCAACTAGTCGATCATGCCCGAACTGAAATTTTTTTACATTTTACATTTCGCAGTTCAAAGTTACATGCACTTAGCCAAACTTTTAGCTCTTATCATTTTGAGCAATTAATACAGTTCAATGAGATGTACACTGGACATATATGTTATATATATGTTGCAATTTGGGTATTGTGAAGAGCGGACTTGTCAATCGTAGGAAATAGGAGGAAATGTTCGTAAGAATTTTTAATTTCATAGTTAGCAGTCAATGTATTTTTAAACCTTCAATGGACATGAAAATCTCGTTAGCTTGTTGATCGACCACATGAAATAAATACACAAAATCAATGTTATCTTCGTGGTGCTGATGATGTTATGCTCTTGCAGGCTTAAACAAACTTCCCATGATCAGTTCTGAATATGCAACTTGAAACATATATTCATAATCTGTACATAACAGACGAACAGAAGGACAATCTAAATTTGTTTGTTGTTGATTAAGAATAATCACCGCCTTTTACTTATGGGCTGTTTCAAACTTCTGACTAAAATTTATATACCCTCTGCAAGGGTATAAAAACATGCATACTTATACAATTTTCAATTTCACAATACAGCAACAGGAACAGCAACAGCAACAACCACATATTATGTGCAGCAAGTGTAGCAAACTCAATGGAGTGGCATGTTTATTTACTTTGTCCTCGTGGCCAATTGGAAAATCGTTGTCTATGTGCTACATTTCACTATAGCTATTCCAATACATATTTCTGTTTGCGGCACGTAGCAACGCTCAGCAAACATTTAAAACAAGTCAAGTCATCGTGCAGGATAACAAACTTGTTATACCCACACACACACACACACACACACACGCACACATAGAGAGAGAGAGTGAGACATACAGACCCCTTACAGTACTTTTAACAGTCTGCAGACATACAATAAAATGCGAAACAAAACCTCAATTCAAAGTGAATATAAATTGTTTTACTGCTGACGTTTGCTTTGCATTTCAAATAGTTCGAACTTCGAAGACTTTCATGCAGACACATGCATGCAGACAGTCTTCGAGTACAAGGAAGTGCTGGCAAATGCCAACGATCCAGTGCTTATCAAACTGTGTGTAATCGACCTTCCATTTTGTCAATGGGGCCTGTAAAATGCATCTGAAACATTCAACATTAACAGAGTCGCGTCAATGGCTTAAAAGGTCATCGTGTTAATTGGAGCGTAAGAAATGGCACTTGCTGCTCCTGCTATCTTTGTATTTGTGTGTTAGCTTGCACATATCAGACTAGTATTCATAGTAGACCAGTTTCACAGGCATTGAAGCGTTAAGTATTGATTGCAAATAAAATGCATCAACTTACAAATTTTGCATTTATGCTATATTTAGAGATACTTTAAATACATGAAGAGGGGTTTTATGATAGAATCCAGAATTAACACTTACGTTGCATTAAATAAGCTTCGAAGTAAGAAATTTATCATTGTTATACATATATTGCAACTTACCCGATCTTCCGATCGTTAGATTCACATCCGTCTCCAAGGCCGTTGTGGCCGACGATAATGATTTATCGGTGGGCAATGCTGGCGGAGGTAAGGGTAATGGTCCCACCGTTGACGTGGTGGTTAAATCGCAACATTCACGTTCAGGAAATTCACTGCAACGTGCCAGATGAATGGCGCCGCCAAACAGTGTCACCCAAACACTGAGACAGCATGATAAAATTTTTAAATTTTTTATACGAAAGCGGGTCATGTTAGCGTTAGCGTTGCTTTATTCTTTGTTCTCCTGGACGGTGCTAGAGACGACGACGATGACGGTCAGCACGTCAGCTCGTCAGATTGATGATTTTAATAATTCTACTGTTGTTGTCAACACTCTTTTACACAGCTTTGTACACTTTGAATATACATATATTTTCTTCTTTTTGCTCGTAAAACTCTTTTTACAATTTATAGTTGAGTGCATTTAATGCTTTGTGTTTGTGTTTTCTATCAGCATATTATCATTGTTGCTATAATTATTACAGTTTTTATTTACTGTTAACTTTTTTAATTTTGTTTTTTTTTTTTTTGTAGCTGCTTTTGCTTTTGCTTTTTTTAACCTCTGCCATTTACAAAGTTGACTTCATTTAAATCTGAATCTGCATAAGATTCAACTTTTTTTTTCTGCTTTTATTATTTTTTCACACTATGATTCAAAATAACTTTTTAATATTTAATGACCATACATAATTTATTTTTGAATAGTTGGAAGTATTATAAAAAGTTCGTTACAGATATTGAAGACTTTTCTCTACATTTACCATGCAGCACCAACATGTAAATTTCTCGAAAAGCACAACCAAAAATTAATACCAAAAAGAGCAAGATGAAGAAGAAACAGACCGCTAGTAGACCATGCAGTCAGTAAGAGTAACTATGAACAGTATTTAGAATTACTTTCAACCAAACTTATATAGACAACAATAGACATAATGCAGCAATAAGGAAAACAACAACAACACCAAATACTCTTGTATCCATAGGCGGTCGGACAAAACGGAAGACGGAAGATGGAAGACAGACCTCAAGGACTACAGAAGAGAATAAGAGGAGATTGTGGGGAGCAGTAGCAGTGTACTGCGAAATGACGAAACGGCCGCCGCCCACAGCAAACACTGAATAACATAAAAAAAAACTTTTTTTCATTTACAATTTGCTCACTGAGTCTATGGCAATGCAGCTAAAGCAGTAACAATAACAACAGCAACAGTAACAGTAAACAACAAATAAAACAACAACAATGACTAACAAGAAAATGTTGAAAAGTTTTAGTGAATGCGAAAAGTTGTTGCTGCTATTGCTGTCGCGTCTTGCTGCGGTTTTTGCGTTGTGCCAAGCTTTTAAAATTTTTCCTCCTTTTGTTGCTCTTCTAGTTCTGCTTCTGTTGGCCAGCAAGAGTTACTTACACCAGTGAATGAATGAAAGCATTTGATGAAAGTATTTGATGGGCATCTTCTATGTCGTATGCAAGTGCGTCTTCAATTTAGTCAAATTAAATCACTTTGCTGCGCTTTTATCAAGTAATTCGCAAGCAAATGTTGACGGAATCAATAATAATAATAATAAAAAAAAAATAAATAAAAATAACATTTACTGTGATTTCAGCTTAAAGGCAAATGCAAAATGTCGTTCCCCCTTATTCATCATCTCCTCCCTAGGGTGTTAATGCACTTGCCTTGCTCAAAAGTCGTTTTGTTGGCCATGAAAAGCAAACACTTCTGTGCACAATCATGTAAACAAACAGGGGACAATCGACGGACGACGGACGACAGACAACTGGTGAATTCAGCTTGCGTCTGCTAGAGCGTTAAAAAAATTATTGCCAAACAACTACAACAATAACAACGACAATAACAACGAAAACATACAGGCTCAGACATGTTGCAGTCAATCACAAGCGGGTGCCAGTGCACAGGCGACGAAAGTTGCCAGTCAACGAAGCGAATGTGGGCAAACACTGTGACAAGCATACAGACACACACACACACACACACACACACACACAGTGTATGCATATGCTAAGACACTTACACGCACTCGCATACAAAAACACAAACACAGTGTTGAGAGGAAGGAAAGTGCAAGGCGCGAAGGCGTTTTGTGCATTTCCCTTGTTGTTTCTGCTTGAAATCATTTTTTCGCTGCTTCTTCTCTGTGTTGCCTTCCTTATAGAACATAACGAGCCGCACACGACGCAATAACATTTTATTTTTTTCTTATTTTTTTTTTCATTTTTTTTTTAGTTCCCTTCTGCTGTTTCTTCATCATTTTTTTTCTGTTTTTTTTGTTTTTTTTTTTTTGCAGCGCGTCGGCCGTTTGAGTCGTGCACGTTGTCAGAGTCGTTTGCTTTTGAGCCAAAGTGTTGCCATAACGAGCGTAAAATGGCGGCAAAAGGACGTTGAGGACGACGACGACAGCGCTGCCAAAGACAACAAGCAGAGCGTTCTAAAACAAACATGGCCCAACGCGGCTGGCTGACTGTCAGTGCATATGTTTCAGAGTGTGTGTGTGTGTGTGTGTGAGTGTATGAGTGTATGTGTATGAGTGTATGTGAGTGTAGTGTTGTAGAGTTGGTGTACATGAAAAAATAACGAAGTAAAAATTGAAACTAAAATAAAGCCATATTTGCCTCACAAATTGTTACGTGCAGCAGACACAGACACACGCACAGACACAGTCATAGGCAACGGCATAACCATAGCCACAGCCTCATAGCCTCAAACTAGAGCTTTAGTCCATGAATCACACAGAAAATTTATTTATTTAAAGTTACATGTTTGTGCATAAGTTAACATTACGCTTTAGCATTTCGACCAAAAATTCAATGGCAGAGCAGATGGCATCATGTGTGGCAAAGCCTTTGTCTAGTGACCGACCGGTAATATTCTTGGCCAAATGTTGTTTCAAATTTAACATATACATATAAATAAATATAAATAAAAGAGGAAAAGCAAGAGAAAGAACGAGAAACAGAGAGAAAAAGAAAAATAGAAGATTGTGAAAACTGACAAACAGTTGCCGTATTTGTGTCAATAGACAAGCTTTAAGCCTGGTCAGCTTAAAAGGCCAACGAATTTGTCTGCAGCTGTGCATTGCAATGTCTTCAGTACATTTACACTACTCTCATCTCCTCTCTCTCTCTCTCTCTCTGTCTGTGTGTATGTGTGTGTAAGTGACCAAACAAGCCAATAAATATACCACAAATTGTATGCAGTCAGTGTCAGTCGAAAAATTAGTACTGCATTGACGTTGTATTGACTATTGGTCAAGCTCTGTTGCATAGACTAAATGCCAAACCACAATCCTTTCACATGTCGTTCCAAATTCGATTTAAATTGGAAATTCTTTAGCAACAAAGTCAGTCCGACACTAAGAAAGCAGCTGCACGTCTACACCAGCTATACAATGTTTTGCAAAATTCAATTTGTTTGTCAGTTAATTTACCATACATGTAGTTAAATGCATTCTTCGCATAATTTGTTGAGTCACACAAGTAGAATGTTGCAATAGTAGCAGTTTGAAGATCTAATTAGACAACTGTCAGCGTGTCATGAAATTTTCAGTTGTTCTGACTGACAGCCAACAAAATGCAACAAAGTTCATTGCCTCAGTTTTCACTGACAGTGATATAATTAACTGTGATCTACTACTACTACTACAACTAAGAGACGCAACATTTCGTACACCGATGCAGAAATGTGAAATCTCAAGAGCAGTATGATAAGACGTTGCTTCCATGAGCAGCTGCTTAGAAAATGTAATTTAGCAAACTTAGAATGTGCATTACTTATACAAAGGGCGCAAGTATTTTATCGCGTATAATTAACATAATTAACTTAAAGTTAATAAATTAATTATGGCTTCTATAAACTAATGGTAGCTAATGAAAACAAAATAAAATAATATAATAAACATATAATATAATGTTATAATGTGCTGCATATACTTGTATGTAAGTAACTTTCGCAAGATGTTGAGCTTATTTTGAATTTGAATTTAGCTAATATTTCTTTAAAGTTTTATTTGTGTTTAATGCAAAGCTGTTTTTATGCACAAAGTTTTTTAAAATAGCAGCTGTTAATTTTTTTTTTTTTTTTTGCTTGTCTCAATTTGTGTGCTCATCTTTATGTTTGTCTACTCGTATATATATGTATATATACGCGTGTTGACTTTAGCCTAGTTAGGTAGCACTCTTCAAAAGCGCATAATTACATTTACAAACTCTAATGAATTTGTAATAATCTTAGTGCAAAACAAACCTTAGGTAATGTCTATGGCATCAGCTGACTGACAATGTGCTCGGTAATGAGTTGAAGTTCTGTTTGTAAAAGACGAAACGTCTGTCATTTACTGACACTGAGTTGCCGCTTAAATTGCACACAATTGTAATTTACGTTTGACAACAACAGCAACAACAGCAACAACAACAACAACAAAATCAGTAACCAAACCTGGCTGACAAATTTTTCGAGCTGTCTGTCAAGGGGTCACAAACCTTGTCTCATATATTATGTAACGCGAACTTTATTGTTTCAGAAAACTGCTATGAGCCTGCTCATTTGATCAACCTTACGTAGCATCAGCATTAGCATCAGCCTTTCTACGACATTGGCCCTGGCCATAGCCTGTCAAGGTCTGACATATACGAGTACCGTATACAAAAAGTTCCTGACATTCAAATTCAGTATATTCTCTCGAATTTTATTCTTGTTCTTGCATCACATTCAATTTAATACGCTTTTGCGTAAGGCAATTATATCACACAGAGAGGGAGAGTGAGAGAGAGAGAGAGAGAGAGAGAGAGAGAGATTAGGTAAATCAGAATACAAAATAAATTAGCTTGTGGCATACATGATGATTAAGTAACAATGAAAATAGCTCACATTTATTTAGAGAATTGTTTTTTTTTTAACTAAAAATCAATATCAGCTCTAACTCTTTGAAATGATTCAATTGAAGAAGTGTTGTATGAAGTCTTTTGCCATTTTAGAACTTTAATGAGAATTATCGATTAGAAGCACCGCCATGGGGCTGTCTATTAGATGATGAGTGTGTGAATTATAGCAGCTGACTGACGTCAGTCGTTTATGACGTGTTTACTCATCGAACGAATCGATGAACTAAATAAATAAATAATTTTTAATTGTGCGCCATGAGTCGATAGAGTGCAATTTATTGTTGAGGAGAAATTATATTTGAGAGATACAGCGATATTATTTGAATTTTACTATTTGAACTTTTCATTATTGATTCGACTAAAAATGCCAAAGGGTAATGCAATTGGGCAAGTATAAACTCTTTCTTTAAATTTTATTTATAAAGGCATACGGGGTAATCTTTTATTCCTTTATGGCCTTGTTATCGCAAATGTAAATGATTTCGTGCCCTGATTACAGGTAACGTTTATCTTTTTTTTTTTGTCTGCCCCTGAAAGTATGCAACGTCTTTCGATGTCATCATTAATAAATGTCGCTCGAAGGCTTTGCCAGGTCAGTTCTATTCAACAACATTCCCACCGACAACATCTGCTATGCTAGTTTTAGCTCTTGAGCAGCTTGTGCATATGCCGCTTGAAGCATAATCCAATCGACCAAGCTAACACAAATAAACACATTCAGGCACACATAAACACAGACACATATACACATGTGCATATAGCAGGATACGCACACTGCATGGTCAACCTCCAGGGGTCTGTGTAGTACTGGCCATGCATATGTCTAGCATTAGGATAATGGATGATTACTGGGGAACGTATGGCATGCAGCGTGGTGCCCATTTACATGCAGCAGCAACGTTAGTCAAAGTCATGTTTCAGTTTAGGGTTAAACCCTACGATGTGTTTGCATTTACACACAGAGACAGAGTACACACACATACATACGTGTAAAGTCAATTTCATGTACAATTTTATTTTACACAGACACACACGTACACACACTCACATACAAAGAGACTCTTATATATACACAGATAAAAATACACACAGACAGCACTTAGACATGCATTCGTTTCGTCTTATTGCAAGCCTTGCAATTTATTTGTCTGCCTGCCTCTGCTGCAAACTCAAACTCAAACTCACAATGAAAAATCGTTGCAAATATCGCAGTATAAATGTTATACATTGACATTCATAGTATGTATGCCATCGTTCCATAGTATTACCGCCTCGTTTCTTCGTCAATTGCATTGTCTCGTTACTGACCCCCATACCCACCCCCCCTCTAACCGTGCCCCATTCCCCAAAAATATTACTGCAACGTAGTCGTCAGTAGTTGCTGCGACAACGACATGTCAAATTGACCCAGTTATGCATTCGATGCACCAAGCACACTGAGCTTCTTTACCCTCGAAAATCATTCAACTGTTTCTCATCGATTGTCTGCTCTTGTGCTCATTTCTGCGGTGTGTTTGCATGAAAATTTGGTCAATAATTTGTTGTCCATGTGCCACAAGGAATGCGGGCAGCGACACAGCGTGGCAGCATGGCAGTGAGACAGAGTGCATTTCAGTCCCAGACACATCCATCAATCATATTTGCATTTTCCATTGTTCTTGTTGTTTTTATTTTTGAATGTTCGTGTTGTTTAATGTTTGCAATTGCATTGATTATCGTTTTGTACCTTTTTGTTCTTGTTTTCATTTTATATTAATTTTTTTTTGTATTATTGTTGTTGTTCATAAATTCATTGTGTTTACAATTGGTTAACAGCATTTATTCGTAAACAGTTATTGTTTATATTCGCGCCACTATACCAATAATTGCATATTAAAATGCATGTGCTTTAATTTGTTGAATCAAATTGATAATTGAATGAATGGCTCAACAAATATACCACAGTATATACTATGTATGTATATGCTTTAATACAATTGTGCTCTACAATTAGCACTCATATCTGATTACATATTACTAATTATTACTGTTTGAATTCATGAGTGCTGCAAACATTTAAAGCAACAAGCAGCATAATCACACACACACACGTACACACACACATATACATAAATTGCAGTATTGCAGTCAGTGTTGGTAAATCGTTGGTAGCTGATTAACTAGGTTAACTGATGAGTTGAGCTGAGGGTTCAACGTTAATAAATAAGTCAACTTCAGTTCTATTGGCAACGTTGACCCCCCCCCCCCACAACGTTTAATAATTCAAATTGTGCACTGATACTGATAGTCATAGCTGCTGCATTTTGAAATTTTACAATGCATAGCACGGACAGATGCTTAAGGCAATTGCCATTTGCCATTTGCCATTTGTCAGCTAATTGGGCCAATGAACTGCAATAAGAATGAGCACACACACACGCAGCATACAGCTGAAATTCACACGCATACAGACAAAAGCAATTACTGTTAAATGTTGCCTTGTATTCGAATAAACAGACATAGGAAACGCTTTTAAAATTATTAAAAACCAAAAAAAAAAAAAAAAAAAAAAAATGAATATGTGAAACTAGCAAACGGATCATAAATACATTGCAACCAAACTGCCCATATCAAAAGCATCATTGTGGTGTACCAAGGTACAAGGCGTGTGATCAGCACACATATTCAACAAAAGCTATAGAGAGAGAGAGAGAGAGGGTTTTGTGCATGTTTTTCTTGACATGATGCTGCGAGTTTTAAGTTGATGCTTGTTTTGTGCTGCATTCATTCATACACACACATCTGTTTGTACATTTATGTATGTATGAATACATCTATGTAGTGCCTTCATATGTATATGTATATACTATACATAAATAAAAAAAACAACAACATATGCATACATATATATATATATATGTATATATGTATGTCTGTACATGTATAAAGTAATTCAGTGTTGTTCCAATAAAGTGCTTCATAAATATTTATTGGATTATCGAACGAATCGGACGCACGCCCCAAACAAAACCCATACTGTTCTACGTTCTACGCTCTTCACTGTTTTCTTGTTGTGTTGGCTAACCTGGCTATGCTGGCTATACTGGCTGTCATGGCAGCTCTGGATGTCGAAGCTATTTGAACGCACAGTCTGCCATTGCCATAATGAATATAAAGCAATGAACATTGCAATAAGCACACGTATGAATAAATGAGTGCAGCATTGAATGGAACTGACCAATAAGTATGAAGTAAAAAAATGGATTATGCTTTTATCTCTCGTGGTCCGACTTAGTAACTGTTGTTGATCTAAGCTAAACTTAAGCACTTTTATTGAGTTTAAAGGTAAATTGACAAATTAAGACATAAATTTGTTGTGCAATTAATTAAGTGATCGTGAGGCGATCAAAAAACAAATTGGATCATCAATTAACATGTCTCGTCTTCAATTATAATATCAACATCATAAAATGGCAAACACATTGTACTTTCTCTCTCTCTCTCTCTCTCTCTCTCACACACACTGTCTATAATAAAAATCATATTTTAAATGCATATTAAAATGAATATATAATTAGATTAAAGTCTTGTTCAAGCTCATCAAATTATAGATATATGTATGTATGTATGTATGTGCATATATGTTACATATGTTGTAGGCTAACGTTTCATTGAGGACACATTTTTGACATTACAGCGACAGCAGTCGCAATAGCAACAGCAGCAGCAGCTAATGCGAAATTATATTTATTATTTATTTTGACATTTACATCAACAATCAGAATTTGGCATGAAAATAAGGCACAGCTTTTGCTATTAAAGAGAGAGAGAGAGAGAGAGAGAGAGAGAGAGAAAATTCTATGGGAATCACTTTGGAGTTGTGCAGGTATTTTGGGAGTGTCCATATAAATATTTTATGGCATGTCATTCTTTACATGTATTGTTCAAAATACATGCACTCGAATTTTGCACATATATTATATGGTTGTATGTGTGTATGTGTAAGTGTATTTGAGAGACTTTCTTATTGTGAGTTCATTTACACATTTTACAAAAACATTGAAGCGTGTAATTTGAAAGGGGCGCTGCTGTTGAGGTACAAGTCAAATAAAACTGATGGCAACATTGCAGCTCAAGCAGAAATATACACTGCTATATCTTTTATATATATATATAAGTCAATATATACCTACCATATGTATGTATGTATATATATTTCTTATATACTATGTCTATATATGCACACACTCACTTAGGTGTAGTAATATATTCATAGAAAATGACAACTGACAAGAGAATCACACAAATGGAAAATCTGACTTGCTGCTAAGCTTTACCATACATACATATACATATGTGTATTTTTATTTTGATATGTTACGTATTGTTTTGTCTTATTTTGTCTTGTTTTTGCTTTGCTTTTGCTTTGCTTTGCTTTGGTTTTGCTTTGTTTAGTTTTGGTTATGCTCTTGTCTGAGCTGGCAAGAATCGAGACAATAATAATAACAACAACAATAATAAAAGCAGCAACAAACACGAAACTGCAAATACGACAACTAGACAGCTGTAGGTGGCAACTGAAGGCAACACTAATCACACAAAAATCAAAACTGTCAAAGTGGCACGTGTAGACATATACATGCATACATCACCTGCTAACGACAAGACACGCTACTACTCATATAATCATATAAAACTAGTCTATGTTAATTGCACAATTGAAAGCTGATTATTTTTAAAGCTTGTCTCTTTAATGTACATTATAATTTAAATAACAGATCATTTTTATATTATTATTCTAATATTTATGCTGTAAAAGAAAATCAAATATTTTTTTTATAATAATTTGAATTTTCATTGAAAAATTATATTGACGCGCCAAAGATTTCCAATTGATGCAAGTTTTAATATAAAATGCTATGTTACTATATCAGGTATATCTTTTCAAATATTTTCCAAGAATACAAAATTGTATTAGAATCTGCAGGTTCGAAGATTTAATCAAATTTTAACATTTTTTAGTAGACTTTAAAAATACTTTTTGCAAGTATTTTTGTTAAATCAATTATTAATTATTAGAGTTAATTAATTATATCAATTATATAGTTTTGATTATGTTTTTTTATTTTTATTTTTTTGTACATAAATCATAAGTATTTTTTCATTATTGGAAATTCTTCTTTTATTAGAATTTCATCAGTGTTGCTATAAATTATGGCAATCCCCTGGTGAATTGACGCAATGCAACTTCATTTAGTAATCGAACTATGTAACTCATTGTCTGCAGCACATAAAGTACATTCAAAGGCAAAAGCATATTTCAACATGATGGTGATAATGATGATGCATAGACACCAAGTTTTCAGCAACTACTATAAAGGGCAAACACTGTAGCTACAGTTGCAGTAGCCTTTGCCTTTGTATTTGCCTTTACATTTACCTTTCTTTTCTATTTACCTTCCTTGCCTGCCGTCTGCTGTATCTACTGATGCAAGTGACGATAAAAAAAGGCAACTCCTATGAGTTTGCAATACACAACACAATATGCTTAGTGGCGCCAATATGGCCGCACAATTCATACATTGTAATATCGATTACAAAGCACTCGAACTCATAACACGTTACTCACACAACACATGCCGATACACTCAAACATACGTACAAACATATTCTAGCGTATGTGTGCACGCAAAGTTCTGTGGTAACTTCCACCTATCGAGAGAGAGTAAGTGTTGCTGAAACTGAACTACTTGAGCCCAAATGCCAAGTGGCGTATACTTATTCAATGTTGCGTATACGTATTGCCAGTAATAATGTGGTAGAGTGTCTTTGAGTGGGAATTGTTTGGAAGAGGGTGACGCACATAATGATAGACATGAAACGCATTATAACTCAAGTGTCATATACATGTATAGCATATATAGCCTTAGGTGGAATTTATATTGAGAATTATTGAGTTCATTTCGCTAACAACAGTCTGGCCAAGCGTCAAGAGCCAAGCGCATTAATTAATTATATTATTAGCGATTGATCGCATGACGAATTATTGTTGATTTAATAATTTATTGTAGTCGCAATTATTTAAACTAATGAACATAGAATAATAGAGCTTATTAAATGATATGGAAATAAACTTCTCACTAAACGGGCGTTGTCGTCAGATTCTTTAAAAAGTGAAAAACAATCGATCGAAAGAAAAGGAATAGTTACAGTTGCAGTTAAACCATTCCACAGCCAAATGGAATTTGTTTCAAACGCAAATCAGCTTATCACAAGCAAATCAAAAAAAAAAAACGAAAGAAAATGAAAAAAAGAAAAGAGAGAACAGAGTAAACGAGTAAACGAGTCGCAAAGCTGCATTAAAGCAAACCAACAGCAACATTCGCACACGTTCGACTAGGTGCAGTAGCAATGATTCATGATTTGAATGCAACCAGACGATGGAATGTAAAGTGAAAGCACCTTCTGTGCACCTTCGCATAGTGTAGGGCCTGGAGACCTGAACGCCAGGGTGCTCGAGCAGAAAAACAAATATTGTTAGAGTTGTTGTAAATGTTGTAAAGAGGTAAAATAAGTGAAACAGCACCTGGCTGGCAAGGCTACTAGAAAAAAAAAAAACAAACAAAACAAAAAAACGCGCTGGTAACTAAGCAAAAACTGCAACAAAAAATAAAACAAAAAAAAAAAAGAAAACGAAGAGTAAAGGAAAAAAATGTCAAGGTAAAACTAACAAACTGGTGGCTGCCGAGGCGTAGCAGCGGAAACGGAAATAGCAGCGCTAGCGAACGTTTAAAATGGCTGTAAAGACTTACTTCATTCGACTCGAAGTGCAATAGTTTTCATTGATAAGTAACTTAAGCCCAAAATAAAAAGAATAAAATAAAAAAAAAAAAAAATAAAAAACATGAAACTAAAAATAAGAATAAAAATCCGGAAAAAAAATACATAAAATAAAATACATAGAAGTCGGTAATAAATAGGATTGTAATTAGAGTGTAAGAGAGCGACAGGCGCAAAGTTCGAATTGCCGTTCAAAAGTAATTAAAAAGTTCACAGCAAAAGCAAAAGCAGAAAAAAAAAATCAAGCGACATTTTACGATTACGATTACGACAAACAAAGTTTTGTAAAGATTTCTGAAGGCAGCTTAGACTAGACGTGAAAGTTGAATTCATTTAAATCGTTATTCAATTTATTTCAACTATTAACTATTTAACAATTTCCATTTTCCACAATTTGTAGTGAAACTAAGTAAATATTCAGTAAAAATAAAAAAATATTTTTTTTAAATTCATTATAATGCATGACGTACGAATGTTTTTTTTTTTTTTTTTTTTGGTGTATTTGATGCAAAGTTATTTATGCTTAAATTCCGTAAATAGCAACAGAAATGGCAAACGACATCAACAGCAACAGCAACAGTAACAAACAACCGCAATGACAACAAACAACAAATAACAAAAAGCCTAAGCGGTTCACAAACGAGTCCAGGACAAAAGTTGACAGCTACAAAGCCGCAGACAGTACACAACACAAGCACAGACACACAGATACATATGGGTAAAATGGCGGGGGCAGAAGTATATGCAGTGGAACGCAATATTTAGTAGTGCTATTTACCAAAAACTGCCAGCCTAAACTCGTATATAGTAGTATGTAGTATGTAGTATGTAGTAGACCTGGCCCAATCACCCTCAGTCAGTGTGCCTTAGTATTAGTGTTAGTGTCTGTCTGTTTTTTTCTTTTTTGGGCTTCTATAGCAAGGTAATCACGTCATTATCACGTGAAATTTCGGCATTAACGTAAATTTACGATTTGCACATGAGCACGAGCCACCAGAAAAAAGAGAACAAAATATAAATAAAAATAAAAATATATGTATATAAAACTACACGTTAGTGTAGAGAGGCCGTCGGAAAGTTTCAGTCATAGTCTCAGTCTCAGTCTCAGTTTCAGTTTGTGAAACAGTTTTAGGACCCGAGCCGTCGGCAAGCTTGGCTGCCTGCGACGCACATAAACTCACATTAAATGCGATTGCCAATTTATTTACTAAGTGAACGCGCAAACGAGACGCGCTGTGTGCCACGATGTAAGGTGGCAAATTGTGGAACGATGGCAAACGTGGCCAAAAAGAAGTACAATGCCGTACAATGAGCGCAGCTGGCTCAAAACTTGGCTTAAATTTTAGAACGGAAATAGTGTTATTCTTACTATTCTTGTTGTTGTTGTTGTTCTCGCTGTTGTTGCTATTGTTGTTGATGATTTTGTTGTTCTAGATGTTAGTTGGCAGTAATTGAAGCAGCACCCAAAAAAAAAAAAAAAAGTTCTTGCAAAGGCAGGCTCTGCCACAAAATAACACAATCCCATATACAACATACTCATACACACACGCACACATACATAGAGAAACGCACACACACACTACACACTTCAACACTTGCACACTCATAGAGCAAACTAACAACAAATGTTGGCAAGTTTTTTGCATACAATTAACGAGTGTGGCACGCCTAGGTAAATAACAAAATTTACTATGTTCTCATTGTATGTATGATGGTTATTCGCAACTCCAGTAGCAAGCGGTAGCTTGAGCTTAAGAGTAAGTTGCTGAACCACATTAACCCATTAGCATTAAACTGTAAGTAGTCGCAACAATTGGTGGAGTGAAGTGGTTGCTTTTCTCTGCTTGACTGACTTCTTGTTTCTGACTCTTGTGCTGAGCTGAGGTTGAATGGGTTGGGCTGACTTGGCTCTTTGTCTCAGTGTTTGGCATTGCGCTTTTCGCTTTACTGTACAATTTTCCAACACATTTGCCAAATTAAATTATATGGCATATGCAGCAACAGCAACAGCAGCAGCAACAGTAAAAGAAGCAGCGCCATCAAACACACACACACACAAACACAAATCTCTGGCACTCTTTTCTGCTGCTTGTTTGGTTTTTGAGTTTTTGGGTTCTTTGGTTTTGTTTCTGGCTTAAATCATATGAAAATTACACTTGACTGACTCTGCTGACACTCAATGATTTGCACGCTCCAAGCTTAGCATTTTTTGTTTTAACTTTTATTGTTGATTTCACTTGGCATTAAGACCACGATCACCCACGTTCACATCGAATGTTTTTTTTTTTTTTTTTGGTTTGTTTTTTTGTTTTTACATTGACACGCGCACGTATACAATATTCGTAACTTTAGAGTTCTTGGAAAATGACGGTCGCCTGTGTCACGCACAGAGAGTCACCAATCAGTGATAAAGTCCAAGTCTCGTAACATAATTCATTTGCATCAATTGCGGCTTAAAAAACATTCACGCATAGTAAGCGATAACATTCGTACGGAGTAATATGATTCGTATGAAATGCAGCCCGTTTGCTATTGGCCGCGTGTCCGTTCTTAACGAGTCTTAGTCGCAAACTGTTTTGGCTTTAACCCATAGTCATGATTTCAGGCTTCGTATCCTGTGGCATTCGGCATGCTAGCTTCGGCAGTGTGTCGTTCGTTTCGGCACTTCGGCAGCTTGAACGCTCGTATAACGAAAAAGAAATGAGAGAACAACAGAGACTAACGCATTTGGCGCCAAATTTATTTTGTGTAGAGTTTCACATTGTGCTTCTCAAACTGTAAGCAGTTTGAGTCTCTTTAGTCGTTAGAAAATGCTAAGGAATTGCAATGAATATTTTTCAATTATTAGTAATAAATTGACATAAATTGTAACTTGTTTTTTTTTTTGTTTTTTTTTGTTTGTTAATTTCAGTGTACTCTCATTTGGGATTTGATTCTACGATTTGACAAATTGTTTTTCAAATGCAATCAATTAGAAAGAAATTTTTTGAAAGAGCGGAAAGTGCAGTAATTCGCTTTGCTGATGAATCAATTACAATTACGAGCCGTTGCTCTCGAATTTGTGTCAAGTGGTGCAATCAGCAATTCCCCAGCATGCCCCATCAGAAGCAGAATAACACGCACACACACACACCAACTCACTCAGGTGGGCAAAGTGGAGACTATGCAGTAAGCACTAAGGACAAAAAGAATGAAAGGGAGAGAAAAAGAGAGTGACAGCAAAAGAATGTGGGAGACCGAGAGAGCGGCACTGCAATTATCTGTTTTGTTTTGATAGCGTATTCGCAGCGTGGTAGCAACGACAAGCCGCAACGACATAGAAGCTTTTCATGTTGGCCTAGGACTTACTTGTATACGAGGAAAGCTCACGTTGTCCACAACGTCGGCAGCGACATCGACAGCGACAGCGACAGCGGCATCAACGCACAGCAATGTCCAATAAAAATTACGTATACGCTTCGAAAGCCCAAAGCACTGACTTAGTAGCACGAGCCTTGCGGTAATTGGCGAAAATGAACTAGAAGAGTATTGTAGTTGCCATTAGCCTACTGCCCAATCCAGTTGCCAGTTGCCATCTGCAACCGTGCAACACCCGCACTATGCCCAACGGCCAGCACTTCAAATGTGAGCACCAGCGACCCATAAAACAATGAGCACGAAATTGCCGTGGGGGGAAGCGTAAGGAAAATCTAGAGCTCGTCATATAGAAACTCTGGCGCCGGCTAAAACTTAAGTTACCGTATGCGCCCGGACTCTGGACTCGGCGGCACAAGGCACGCGGCATATCAACGTGTCGCCAACGCAATAAATCCATAAAGTCAGGCCGCTGAACGCACGACTGACCCGCATAAGCTGTACAACTCATCCCCACCCACAACTTTGATGATGACGCATAGCTGCACGTAGCTGGAGGATTTGCGTTTTGTACAGTGTATGAAGAACATAGAGAGACAGAGAGAGAGAGAGAGAGAGAGAGAGAGCGACAAAGAGTGAGAGTACGTTATAATTATCGCATGAAATCAAAGCATTGACTCAGACTCTGTTTAGGCAGCAAAAACAAAAACTTTATTTACCTTTAGAAATAATAGTGAAGCCTCAAACTCAAGCAAACTCTCAAGCATGGTAAAGGCTTCAACACTAACAAGTCTATTACGTATGTATAGTATATACAAGTAATACAACAAAATTTGGCTACAATGTCGCTTATAATTATTTGAATACAATGAAGATATAATTAACTGGCTAACCAAGTGGCAGGTAATACCAATTTATACGTACAGCACATTCAGCAGTTTGTTGGGAAAGTTGCCAGACTTACCTGTAATGAAATAATGAAAATGAAAGTTATACAAACTTATTAAATAAATGTTGAATGATTTAATAATCAAATTTACTTAATTTCCTTATGATAAAGTGTATAATAATTTATTTATTATACTATATATAATTATTTAAAGAGCAAGTGCGAAAAATTATAACAGTTGAATGCACTCGACTGTTTAATATCCTGAACTCAACTCACAAATAGCTTACAGTATACAGTTTATATATAAACAATAAATAGTGATAGAAAATAATTTCATTTTTATTTATTTTTTTTTAATTTGTAATTTTTTTTATTATAAATAATTATTTAAAGACCAAGTGAGAAAAATTATTACAGTAGAATGCATTTGATTGTTTTATATCATGAACTCAAATCGCAATTGCCTTACAGTATATTTGTATATATTTATTTTAATTGATTTGATTTTATATGCATAGCTTTCATTAATATTGGAATAGGAAATGAAATGAAAGTGTAATAACTTCTAGTAGCTAAGCACATGGCAGACAAATAAAAATGCTCTTCCGTTTTGGCGGAAAACATCAAAGGCACGTTAAATAAAATAAAAATCACACACAACAGCAAAAGCCCAGCGGGTCCTGAAGAAATATAAGTAACAAAAAAAAAAAAAAAAAACAAAAAACTTCAATCAATTGTTAAAAAAAAAGAGGAAATTTTTCTAATAAACAAAATGAACAGCAAGGAATGAAACAAGAATAACCGTGAAAAAAGCGAGTAGTGACAGAGAAATATAAGTGAGTGTGTGTGAATGAGAATGAGACAGAGTTAGAGATAGAGAGAGAAAACATACGGAAACAGTACAGTAAAAGAAACAATACACTACACACACAGACAAGGCACACAACAATAACAAAAAAAGGAAACACACACACACACACACACACACACTCACACACAACTAAAGACAACAGAAACAGACTGCAAAATTTGCTTGCTTTGAAGTACAAAGCGTTTTTCTAAGTTGTGCGTTGCAGGTGGCACTGTTGCCCGTTGGCAAAAACAACAACAGTAGCAGCAGAAACAGCAGCCACAATCACATTAGCATTCACATTCTTACAAACACACATACATATGTACTTGTACATTCGCATTCAACATCTACAGATGTTGAAATTGAATTTATTGCCATTGTAGGCATTAAACACGAATATAACCGAAGACGCCATGCCGAGATACGGAATACGTGAGAATTGCTTATTTTCGCGAAAAAATTAAAAAACATCAGAAACACTCACTCACACTCATAGCTATAGCCATAGCTATAGCTATAGCAAAAAACACTCGTGTTTGTACTAACACTGGTAAAAGCACGAACATAAATTCATATTCCATAAGACAGTTGCATAGCTTTCTGCCTTGTTGCTGTTGCTACTTGCTACTTGGAGCAAAAATCTTAACGCAACTGTGACAGTTGTAGCCACTTGAGCCACGCTCTCTTACATTGCGCGGCTCACTGGGCACAGCACAGCGGTTTATTGCCCTGCAACATCGTATAATTAGAAGTAGAAATAGCAAAGCAGTCAGTCAGTCAGTCAGTTAACAGAAGAGACAGTGGACTACAAGAACAAGAACAGTAGCCGCAATTGTTAAGAAGATGCCTAAAGCAACCAGGAAGCTGAGACAAAACAATGTGTATTCATGTCAACGTCAGTCGAGACAATTGCATATTCTCAGTCACAGTCACAGTCACTCAGTCACATTTAAGCCAAGTGAAGTTGAACTTTAAGTTAACTAGAACATCCGGCATTGCATATTGCTAATTGTGTGTGGAGCATGACCAAATGTTTCATTCTTTAAACATACCGAAGTGACATTTCAGTGAAATGAAAAAAAAAAAAACATGAATCATTGAGTCTAAGCATTCAAAACTCATTCAAGTCGTTTTAGAGTCTGTCACCTTTGTCTAGATAATGGCAATGCATCAAATTGTGTGCATGTCTGTCTGTCTGTGTGTGTGTCTGAGCCATGCTGAAAAATGTTAATTTCCAAGCAGATGAGAAACACCAACTAGCTCACCATGAAAAGAACATACAAAAGCCAATTGTGTGCATTAGAGCAAGGTACAAGATGAGTGTCTCAACTGAACACTTTTCAATAAGGGCAACACAACACATCAGAACACAACAGAACAGAACAGAACAGAACAGAACAGAACATAAGCGTCACAAGAGTCAAAGTCAACCAGCTGAAAGGTAACATTGGCCAATTTCTTTGGGTATGAACTATATAGACTTCGGTCTGGTTACGGTCGGAGCATACGTATAATAGATTGGCTGTTAGTTGCCTCAAAAAAGGACGCATTCACACACACACACACACACACGCAGACAACGTTAACAACATTGTCAAAAGCATTGCTGTTAGTACCGTCAGCATTAATACAATACCACGCATACACACAAAAACACACACCGACAACCGACGTACATAAAACCGGAAGGAACCTGAGCAACAGAGAAATTCATTTAAATAAATTTTTAATCGCATTGTACGGAAAACCCAAGAAAGCCAAGTTAAATTCTTACCCGAAAAAAGGGTTCAGTACGTTAACGGAAAAGGACTATTGAATAATAATTTGAATAAACTAATAAGGTGCCGTCGTGCTATTCAAGTGTAAACACACGTACGCAATTAGCCAAACACCGGTTTTAGATGCTTGTGAAATACGCTTGAATTGCTACTTCAAATGGAGTCAACGAGCATTGATAACAACATTCTCTAAGTCTATAGTTTATAATGAAATTCTATTTAAAGTAAAGTAATATTTAAAACTATAAGAAAATGATATTAACTACAACATTGAATTATACAACAGTGATGAACGTGTGAACGTAGGTAGAGCAGCTACAACAAGAATTTCGCTGCAAGCGCTTTTATTAGATTTATGACCTAAATGAAGCAGTGTCATTTACCTTGGCCAACAAAACTAGCTGCTGCCGTGGCTAGCACTTTCAAAATGCAGCTGGGGAAAACTGATGAGACCAGTACAATGAGAAGCATTTGTACCTTTATACCACTTCACACATCACACACTCATCCGGCCACACACACACACACACATACACATCCAGTAGCAAAGTCAGCCAGTCAACCAGTCATCCAGTCAAAAAGTCAGCCACTTGGCTTGCAAACTGTGTGGATCGCGCTTGGGGTAAATTACTTGACAGAACGCATGAATTCCAAACATTTTCCAACACCAAATGCCGTCAGTTTCAGGCCAGGACAAGCACGGGCCATGACAGAGCAACTCTTACATACACAAGCTACACGCATTCACATAGGAACATGTACAAAAACAATTGTAAGACAGGCAGCGTTAGGTGTGCTGTGCTGTGCTGTCTAGTCGCATTGTCTGCAGTAACTGTGACTGTGACGAAGTGTTGTCTCTCCATTCGAGTGTTTGTATGTTTAAATGCATGTCTGTGTGTCTGTGTGTGTCGCTACTTCCGTTCATAACTTGACTCTAGTCAACTCTTGCTGCCTCAACGTTGACTTGACGAACGTTGTTTATTGTTTCATTTTTGGGCTGACGCCTGGCGCGCTTATGACTTTAAAACGCATACAATATAAATTTATCATGACTTCATTTTCGGTTTCTGTATGTCTGCATGTCTGTACATGTCAGTGGAGTGTCAAGTAAACTTAACTGTATTTAGTTAGTTTTTTTTTTGTCTGCCATGCATTTTGGCTCAATAGAAGCTTTCGCTTTCAAAAAAATGCCAACAATATTTAGCCCGCGGTTTTGTTTGTCTGTCTTATGTATTGCAAGGTTGGCGGCTAATAGCGAAAAACTTGAATTGACATTTTCCATATTCTATGAGCTCTATTTGCCACTTTGCCGACATATATTTCATGCAGGCGTATAAAAAGCTATTAGAGCATAGAGCTAGCAAAACGACAGCTGTCTTCAACTGCAGACCCAGTGCATAAATCTTGCGCCTGAAATGACAGTCGTCCGGGCACAAGAAGTCTAAGCAAAAGCCATGTGATGTAGAATGAGACTCAAAAAAAAAAACATAAAATAAAATGAAAATTAGTCAAATATGCTCAACTATATAATACTCTGCAATTTATTTAATTTTAATTGAAATTTTTTTTTTTTCTATAGTTGAAGCTGCTTTCATTTTGCCTGTTCCTCAACACATTTGATATAGCGATGATGTCACTGCAATTTCTGCATTTTGCCTGTTTCAAGTCGCTATAGCCATGTGGCCATGTAGCATATACTGGGTATAAAAAGCATACACTGTCGTTGTGTTAAAATGTCGCGTCGTGCAGTTTTTATGTGACATTCTAACTGTAACCCGCTTTGGCTTGCGCTCTTCTGCCATGTCTTAAGCCGGCAGATTAACTTCGGCTCGTCGGGGGTATCCAATTGTTGGTGCTGTGCGCGGTTTTTATTCCTTTTTTTTTTTTTTTTTTTGCCTCGTCAAGTCAAATTGCAAATTGCATATTCAAATGCGCGCGGCTTGCTTCGTTTTTAACTTTTCTTTTTGTTGTTGTTGTTTTTATTTTTTTGCCTAGTCTGCGGCTGTCTTCTTGTACAAATAGCAAAGATTTGCGCATGCAGCGCAAAAATAAATGCAAATGGAAAATGCTTGACAGGCGTAGCGCAAATGTTTTTGGTCCTAAATTGAAATTAAATTCGCTTTGCTTTCCCCAGTTTACGTTCACGTTCTCGTTGCCCGTTCCCCAGTTCCCCGTTGCCATTGCCAATCCCTAAGGCAAAGCGCCATTGCACAATCATATGGAAGTTCTTATATACACGAGTACATTGCTCATATCTGAGATCTGACCCCAAAAATATATAAATACATGTAAATGTTGTACCCCGCCTGAGTATTCGCTCTATCCCACTATCCCACTCTCTCTCTCTCTCTGTGTATGGTGTGCCGCTTATTCAACTGTGCTGTGGCACTATCGTCTTAGCGAGAGAAGAAAGAAATGTGCTGCCCAAAAACAGGAAAGTCGACAGCCACGACATTGCCGAAAGCAGCAAACAGACAGAAGACACTAATGCTGATATGACTTCATCTTAAAAAGACGCCATAGCAGCAATGGGCAAAGTGCATCAGCATCAGCATCAGCATCAAGCATGCAACTAAGCAACCAAGCAAACCAAAGAATCTGAGGGATTCACCGCGGGGCAAAATATTCTGTCAGCGATTGCGCAATATGTGGGCGCAATTTCTAGGGCTTCGGCTTCGTATTTGTGTGTGTAGGCACTGTGCTATGCTGTGTTGTACACAGAGAGAGAGAGAGTGTACGCTAATGATTCTACTCATTTTGTAGCTCCCAGTCAATTTAATATTCTCAACGCAAAGGCAGAGCAGCATCGCCAACAACAACAATAGAAATAGCAATAGCAACCATGGCATGGACAGGGACAGCGACAAGGATAAGAATGTTGGTAAGCCAAGGGAACAAATGTAGAGAGTGGCAAATGGTGAATGGTAAATGGTGAGTAGTGAGTGGCAGGCAGAAAGCAAGTGCTGTAGAGCTGTGGAAGAAGAAAGGTAGTGACAGTCACAGTTTGAGTTCGTTGCGGATGCAGCACGAGTCAACTCGAGTTGCGGCGACTCGACTAGACTAGACTAGACTCTACTCGACTCCTGGCCTGGCCTGGCAACCACTGATGACAACTTAAGAATGTCATTAAATTCTCATACAGTGCACAAAAGCTGCATGTGCTTCATGGCGAAAGAATTGCCACGAGGATTTTAGGGACAATTTAAGTAGCACGGATTTAGAGACAGCATCAGCGCCCGCAAACTACAACAAATTACAACAACTGTAACAGCAGCAGCAGCAGCAGCAGTAACAGTAGCAGCAACAACAACGACAATGCAGACATGAAGAAACATGAAGACGGGCCCACTAACATTACAACAACAGCAACAACACAAACTACAAGTAACTTGTAGAACAGCAACAGTAACAGTAACAGTAACAACGGCAAACCAGGAGAACAAGAACAACCGCAGGGACACGATGCAGCTGGTTGCATATATGGAATAGCAAACAGTTGCCATGTCACCGCGTTCCACACTCAATTCGTGTTACACCCAAAAGGAAAAAACTAGCTTGTAACTGTAAAGTAAAAGCAAAAACAAAAACACAAAAAAATGAATAGAAAACCAAAAAAAAAAAAAAAGAAAATCTATGAGAAAAAAGAAGACAGTTACAGGACAGTAAGAGTAAGGAAGAAATATATATAGAAGAGGAGTGAAAGGGGAAGAGAGGAAAAAAACATATTGCTGTAGGATATTTATTTTTTCTTTTTTGGTTTCAGTTGTGGCGCAACTTTTTCTAAGCATATTCTTTACGACATGTGCAACGCATTCGCATTCGCATTCAAAAAGTCTATTTCCCGTGCAATTGCAACAATGCTGTGATGCTGTAATTGCGTGTAGACCTATGTATGTGTGTGTCTGTGTGTATGAGTGTGAGTGGGTGTGACTGAGCATGTCCTAGCATCATCATCATCATCTTCTTCTTCATACCAACTCACTGACACGCCTTGGGCTCACAAAAGAAAACAAATGAGTGACGGTTGAAGACTGCAAATGTGGAATATATGAGGTTTACACGTAGGTGTGCTACCAATGCTCGAGGGCTTATTTAATATGCAGGTTTGTAAGCGACATCAACTAACCGAAATTATATATACTTACAAACACATATACACGTACATCAACATACTGCTGCAGACACATTTGCAACACTTTTACACACACATATACATTGATATGCACACAAAGATGCACACATAGAAACTCTGGACTTTGAAGTCAAGTATTTGGCATAAATTTTGACTTCAACGAAATGTAGCAGCTTCACAGCTGTGATGTGTACTTTAAAATATAATCTGTGTAATTTAATGACTAATTTTGTTATTTCTTTGTTGACTTTAAATTTGTAAAGACAAATAAAACCAATGAAAAATAAAATTGTTAAATTAAAAATATAAATGTTATTAAATTATAATTTTATTAATTATTACAAATCATAGAATGTATTAAAAAAAAAAACAGTTAAAAGAAATTTTAAATTTAATATTTTTAGACGAATATCTTGGAAAAAATTTAAGCTTTTATTTATTACTTATGAAATTTAAATTTGAATTATAATTTATTTTATTTTCATTGTATTTATTTATAATACATTTCTTATTTTATTAGAAAATTTTATTATAAAAATTATTAATCAAATTTATATAATAATAATAATTATTAAAACAATAAATATTATTATTTTTTTCTTATATATACATATACTTTATATTTTTTACGCTCCCAGATGAAAATAAAGTCAATACCCTTGTTGAGTCATACAAAAAGAATTTTACATTCGAAAGTCAGAAAAGAGTTTCAATTTCGTTAAATAAATATCCGTTGGTTTTATTGATAAGTTCAATATCAACATTATTAATGTATAACTTTGAATCTATTATTCACATCAAGTGAAATGTAAAATTCATAAGGATAAGGTAAATGCTGACAGGAACTTACAGATAAAAATAAAAGCACATAATAGAAATGGTTGAGATAGATCAAAGGATATGGCAACAATTTCTACTATTCTGCCTGGCTGTTGCTGCGACGGCTGACATTGTTGTCGTTCTTACTGTCGTTGTTATTGTTGTTGCTGCTGCTAAAGTCGAGCGACCGACAGTACTATTTGCTTATGCGATAAGCATAAGTCGGCAATTGCAATCGGGCAACGCATTGCATGTCAAACGCATGCAATGTAAGCCAAACCTTAACGTCCTGTCAGAGGACTGCCACATATCGAACGCTTATTGACGACAGCCCACAAACCAACTGCAAGACAGCGGGCATTTATATTAGACATTAAAATGAAAACGTATTTGAAATTCTCAACATGTCGCAGCAGGATCAAACCATAGAGCGGAAGCCATAGATGAAGCAACTGCAGCAGCAAACTGTAACTGTAACTGATGCTAAACCTAAAGCTAAAGCTAGAGCTGCTTCTGATGCTCATGTTCATACTCATGTTCATGCTCTTGTGGAACGGGAAACAGAATCTGAATAGCTTACTGTTTGCTGCTATTGTTGATTGCGTTAAGGAAATATTTATAAAATGCAGATTGCAAATTCATACATAGAAGCATGTTGCACACTGATGTGTGTTTTCTGTACTACTGCATTCTGCATGCTGTAAGCCACAAGCGAGCCTCAAGCTGTGGAATATTTGTAAAAGTTTATTTATTCATTTAAATTGATTAGTTTTGCCATGAATGATGAATGCATTGGATTGTTAACCACAGCCTAAGGCCAACGACACTTACCGGTGTTGTTGCCGCAGCGATTGCCAATATAATTGAAACCGCACAGACACAGAGACAAAGCTAGAGGCACATTGACGTGTACGTGTACGCTAAGAAACAGACACACACACACACACACACGTAGAAAGAGAGAGAGTGAGAGAGAGAGAATCAAACACTTGAAGATAAATGCCAGTGGATGCCCTCAGGTAGAGGTAATGGTACTGTTTTTGTCTTTTTTATTCTTTATTTTTTTTGTTCATGTTCTCACCGCGATTTTCATTTTATTTCGTAAAGAAATTTTGTTTTTTTTTTTTCATTTCACACATGATTTCTGATTGCCAGCCTAATGCGCCAGACATGGAGGCTCAATAAGAGTGAAACGCTGCGCGCTGGAGAAATGCGAGAAACCAGATAAACGAAAGTGAAAGTGGCAAAAGAAAAAAAAATTGCATGTAATGAATAAATTTTGGAGTCAAGCAGGTTGTTTGCTTCCTTACTTCGTTGGTCCCACGATTTAGGTAGGTAAGGAGTCGCCAACAGAAGTCGAGGCAAAACGCGGTGAAAATGAGCCTTGAAAAAAAAAATACATGTAATGGAATTGCTGTTGCGTTGAATTTTTCAATTTCATTCAATTTAGAGTCAACGATGTTGATGCCACCGCAAGCAAGCAAACACACATACACACCAACACATTGGATACATTTAAAGTGTGTTTTTGAGTGTGCAATGGCAGGCAATGGGACATCAAGTGTGTAGGAGAAAGAAATTGGACTGGGCTGGGCTGGGCTGGTTTGGTCTGGGCTGTGACTGACTCCAGAAAGCTCCACAAAGTTTTAGCGGAAATGTAGCAATTTGTATGCTGCGCCTAAACGAATTTTAACGATATGTGAAATGATATTCGACTAAGGGAACTGATCAAAAATGCGTTCACATTTTGTGGATTGTGAGTACGTACAGGCAGGCAGGCAACATATATATACCATATATATACCGTATATGCATCTGTAATTGTATGTGTGTATGAGTGTAAGTGTGTGTGTGTGTGTGTGTGAGTATTCTTTACGTAATTCCACCTTTCGGCAAATTGCCGCTAGAAGAAAGCTCATTAAAAAGTCAACGTATGGCGTCGAGGCTCTTAAACTTATAATTCCATGAAGGTGCTGAAGATGTGTAACGAACATGCAGACATTCATACATACATAGATAGATATAGGCGCAGGGTATAGGGCATTAGGGGCATTGGGGAGACGTGACAGCAAATATGCATTGCAATTTCTGAATATGGTCGAACAATTCACACAACACACTCTCTGGCAACGCTGCGTGACAGCCACAAACAAGCTGGCAGCTCAAATGGGCTTAAGACGAGTTACATGCTGCGGGGTCGAATATTGCAGCATGTTGCCCATGGTCACAGCACTAGTACTAGTAGCATCAGCAGCACAAGCAGCCGCAGCTATAGAAGTGGCTGCTAGCTGCTGGCTGCTGGCTGCATAGTTATGGGACGGGGTGCAGCAAGTGATGATGGGCAAAGGGCAACTTTGTTTTCGCTTTGAGTTTTTGCCACAAACTGTAAAGTGTCAACAACTTGTAATCACCAGGACAGGCAGCTGAAGGCGATACGGTAAGCGGGGGGTGTCGCCGCCAGCAGCCTACACTTGGTCACATTTTAACACCTGCTCGTTATCAACTTTTGCTGGTTGTGCAAAAACAAAAACCAGCTGCTGCTGCATAGCAACAAAAAAATACAAGCAAAAAAAAATATAAAAAAAATGTCGCAACACCAAAAAACTTTCGACTCTTCTATGATATATATATATATATATATATATATATATATATGGATATATATATAAAAGATTTTTTTACTTGTTGGCTTTGGCCCAAGCTTGTCAACTGAGTCCAGAATTATGTCAAAGTTGTGGCACACGAAAAATAAGCAGAAAACAGAAGGCAGGGAACGAAGGCCAGGTAAAAGCTAAAAAAAAAAAAACTACATACAACAAATGTCATAAACTTGCAACAGTGTGTTGCAAGTTTAGGTTGGCTCATTAGAGTTGTCAGCTTTGCGTGTTGACAACCAAAAATTGTAATTATGTCATCAGCCTTTGGTGCAGGCACAAAACACATGCACTTGACATTCGACCACAACTATTTGAAATAACAAAAAATTCGGAAAAAATAGAAACAAAAAATTGTTCAAAATAAAACAATATATTTTATTTATTCTGTTATGTAAATAATTAAGTAATAAAAATAAATTATAAAAAAAATAAAAAAAATAATAATAATAATTAAAAAAAATAAGTTAATAAAATCAAAATTAAATTGTATTAAAGAAAGCAAAGAATTTTAATTTCCGTTACGTTGGACAATTATGTCAGAGCCAAAATAGTAAAAATCAATAGATTTTCTGTATAAAATACTAAGAAATAGCTAGCAGCAAGCTGCAACACTTATTGATTTGATAGATACGATAATTAGGTCATACTTTTATTTTAGTTGTTTATATTAAGAGAATGCATGGATAATGCATAAATGCAATTATTAATTTCAAATTGTATAGCATACTTTTGGGCTGCGATCTTTATATATGTATCCAGAGTGGTCTTTGCCTTTTTTTGAAGCAGCAGCTCAAAAGTATGCAGTACTTATTGCTGCTAATTTAGAAACTGCTTTCGATATTTCTAAGTAATATTAAGCATATCATGTGATGTTTGTTACTGGACGACAGACCTGAAAAAGATTTAAATTGAAATTGCCTAAGATATTCGAAATTGTAAATTCGAGCCTAATGCATGAAACTAAAGAATTTATGCGTTTCCCCAGTCACTCATAGGGGAAGAATAGATAAATTAAATGCGCTTCTTTCGCACCACGAGGAAATCGTTGTTGGAAAATTCGAGACTGAAAACTGAACTGAATTGTTGAAAATGAAAATGAAAACGAAATCGAATCGAATTTTTATCTGTTTAGCATATTTGGCGGTGGCAAGAAAAAGAACAAAAAGAAGAATAAGAGAATAACAACAGTAGGCATAAAACGACTGCCAAGGGATGCCCCAAGTGAATGGCATAAAACAATTTAGATTCAATGCAAAGGATATGCGTTGGATATAGGCAAAAGGATATGTAAAGAATATACTATCTACACATACGATATGCATTCACAATGGAGGCCAAGAACTGCCGATAAATGTGCAAATTTCCTCAAGGCTCGTCTGATTAAATGCCACTGAAAACATAAATTGCCACTGAAAACAACATTAGTCGAGGGACGTTTACAACCCTCACAACCCATACACATACACACACACACACTCACATATATAGTCCATTCCCCACTATCCACTCGCAACATCATTTGACTCCCACTAACCTCGTGGAAAGCCGCCTTTGACCTTAATTTGAATAAATACTCTAGCATACACGCAGAGATTAGGCGACTGCTGAAGTCGTGAATCAAGGATGATGGCGTGGCAAGACTCTACTTCAAATCAAATATTATTACCATATTATTTGTTTGCTGTTTGCTGTTTGCTGTTGGCTCTTGGCTGTTGACTGTTGGCTGTTACCAGTTAGATGTTGCCTGACATTTGCCCTTCCATTACTCCACTAATTACTAAGCACACAAAAAACACGAGAGGCGACTGAGCAATATGTTACGCATACGCCATGTGTTGTAGCCAACGGCTGCAACAATCGACACGAAATGTCTTTATAATAATAGCAAACGAAACGAATAAAAACTGAAAGTAGAAAGTAGAAAATAGAAAATGCAAACGAAATTAACAAAAGGAAACACGCCCAGTGGCAAGCCAACGTTTGCCACTTGCCACTTGCCACTTGCTACTTGCCACTCGCCACTCAGCAACATTGTCTGCTTTGATTAATGGGCAACCACTTCAAGATTCAGCGTGTCAGGTCATGTTCACTGTACACAAGCGACAAACGTCAAATGTCGAACGTCTGATTCGTTGGTATTGCAGCAGCAGCAGCAGCAGCAGCAGCTAGACGAAAGTGCCGAAAAGTGAGCAATCACTGCGAATGTAAAGCGACCAGCGACCAGCACGCAATTTACTTATTACCCATTAATGGCCAACAACAGCAATAACAACAGCAGAAACACCAAAATCAACAACAACGAGATATAATAAAACTCCCTTGCATTACGCAAGCTGCCAGAGAGAGAGAGAGAGAGAGAACGCACTTTGGGCAATCGATCAAAGCCGCAAGCCAGCCAGCCAGCCAACCAGTCATTGAAAGAATGAGGTGGCAGCCACATTGGCCGCTTCATTAAATGTGTCTGAGGATGACAAATCATGTCGTTGACAATATACTCAACACAGTCAACATTGAACAGCCAACAATGACGCAAGGACATTGACATAAAGCGTAGCCGATGCCTACACTTGTCACTTGTCTACCTTCATGATGGACTCACTGACTGACTGACTGACAGTCGTATCTACCATATCCATATCCATGAAGACGAATACATTTTTAAATGCGTCAATTTCAAGTCACAATCTCATGCATACCAAAGTCTGTTAGAAATTGTTCAGCTGCACGCAAATATAATTAAACACACGACTAATAAAACGTGCATAAAACTATTTAGAATTCCTGAGAAGCAAAAGCTCTACAACAACTTGTGCCCAGCACTCTAAGCAGCTTAGAATATGTTATAATAAAACTTAATCATTAAATATGTACGTACATATTATATAGTATATATATATATATATATATTTGTATATTCAAAGAACATACAATATTTTACCTTTCTTTCTTGAGCGCGTGTTGAAATATTTTATACGCAAAGTACATTTATGAATATATTCATGAACATAGTAATAATTTTTGAACACTGCTTCTTTTTATAGATTTATGTTTCCAGCCTTTTAATTAGGGTTAAAATTGTGAAAAGAAAATAAAGAAAAATAAATATATATTTATATACATTAACATATACGCGTATGTTAACTGACAGTTAGAAAATATGTAGCTCAATTTTAAGTTTATTGTGCCTTTTTTTTTCATTACTAATCTAGACTAGGCAAAAGAGTAAAAGAATAACAGGCCAACAGCTTTATTCAGCTTATAATCAACTTTCTTGCATATCAGACGAAAAACAGTAAAAATATTTTTCTATTAGGCTTAGAAAATCATTTAAAAAAAAAAAAAAAACAAATTCTAAATTTACAGCACAGATTATAAGATTCCAAGAAATATAAAATATTTTCATAATGTTGAATTTTTTTATTAATAGCACAGCTTAATTTATATTTTATATATTTTCACATTAACATAATATACATAAGTACGCTGCTTTAAAGACTTTATTAAGACTTTTTATGAGCTTTGCGTAACTTAAGTAAATTTCTCTTGCATTTTATGTATTATATTTTGCAAAGTGGCAGCAACAATTGTCGTTGCGTCTGATTTGAACTGATTGCAGCCTGCACATTTGACGTTTAAGTGCATTTTGAAATATGCATTTCTCTGCATGCATCGCCAATTGCTTGCCAAGAACAAGGCAATTAAAAGGCTAACAGTGTACAGCTAAAGTGACGTCATAACTGAAGGTAAAGCCACTCAAGTATTTTGCCACTATGAAAAAATGCTCTCAACACGAAGCAGCACTGGACAAGGTTTCAGGTCTGATAAATCAAAGCGCTGTTGCCTGGCTGACTGAGCGTTATAAAATGTCAAAATAAAGCGACACTCGCCACACACTCAAATGCTGAAGGCACGTAAAGGTGCTGCTCATGCTCAGACTCATACTCATACTCATACTTATAGTCATAATCATATTCATATTCATATTCATGTGAAAGGTTCGCCAGTTCGAGTGCATTGAACTGCAGTACTAAAAGGCAAATGAACTTTATCAAAATATTTAAAAAACTTAAGAAATTGCCTTGGGCAGCAAGAACAAATGCTGCGTATTATTATTTTTCATGAACTTAACTTGGCTCGGCGCAAAGAGCCTACGAAGCGGAAGAAGAAATAGAAAAAAAAATCTGAAGAGTTTGCTAAATTGAAACGCGTTTTTCTTTCTTCATTGCGTAGGCTTTAAATGCAAAAGATACCAAAACAGAAAAGCAAAAAAAAAAAAAAGAAAAAATCACAAAAGCAAAGACAAAAACTTGAATTTTTCAAAGCCCATTTTGTTACATGGTGAGGTGAGGGGTGGAATTTAAGTTGGGTGGCAGTGGTAGGCACACGAGTTTAAGCAAATTGCCATAATGAACCCTTTTTTTTTGCTGGCTGACTGACTGGCTGGCGGGTAGGCGAACTGGCTGGCTGTCTGGCTGGCTGGCTGGCTTGCTTGACGCCTTGCCAATTTGATGTAGGCATGCCAGCTATGCGCTTGCCAAGGAAACATAGGCAGCACAAAAAGAGCAGCAGCAGCAGCAGCAGCAACAACAACAAGAATAACAACAAATATTAAGCGATGGGCGTGGCAAGTGGTACGTGGTACCAAAGAGCAGGGTGGGAGGTGGTATTTCAGACTTGATGCGTTTGCCTTTTCGGCGTTAAAATGAAATCTATAAAAATAAGTGTGGCATGTTCTACGCCATTTTTTTTTTCGTTTTTCCTTTTTTTTTTTTTTTGCTTTGCTAGAGGCAAGCTGTTGTAGCTTTGGTTTCTGTATGTTTGTGTATGAGTGTTTGTGAGTGTCTGCAAGGGTAGTCTTAGTGTCTAACGTTGTCTGTTTATGTGAAGAGAAAGAGGATTGAATGTTTTTAGAGCAAACACACAGCCTGCCTTGGCTCAACATTTAACCAGCTCACTTTTGGGTTATTAAATGATGAAGCAGTTTGCCGTTAATGACTGTCAAAATGGCAACAGCAACGGCAACTCTCGCTCACTGTCATCCTTTCGTATTGGTGGGGTTTTGCTTGAGACATAGTCGGTCGAGACGGGTCGACCAGCTCTTTGGGTTTTATTGAGCCTCTAAAACGATACGAACAGCTTCAGCAGTAAAGTGACTTTGTCGCTTGCCATTGCTTTGACTCTTCATTCTCCACGTCCACGTTCATATCCTTGGCACTTGGACCGTGTGCCTCAACATAGCAAGCTTGCCATGCTTTTGCCTTTGCCTTTGCCTTTGCCTTGCCATGTCAGTTTGTTTAATGAGGGTAAAATTAGCGCTGTCTCAAGCTTATTAGCCCCACTTGAGACTTTTGCTTAATGCTAGTCACTTTATGGCATGGCATGGCAATGGCAATGGCATCGCTTCACTTCTCTTTGACTCTTTGTCTTTGTCTCAATTTGAAGCGACTTAATTGTTTTGATTTATCATTGCTATTGGCTGGCCGGCTGGCAAGTTGGCCGGTTATCCGCCGCCTGATGCTTGTCAAACTATTGACAAGCGATATTCATAATGTTAAGTAAATTGCTTTTGAGATATGGATTATGTCTTGTCTTTTGATTAACATAAATAATATGGATCAAGTGTACTTCAATGTGCTGCAGATTGCCAGCTAACCAGCTAACCAGCCAACCAACTAAGCTGACTTCAACTAGCTAAATTGAAGTGGATATTATGTTAGCATTCTTTGGCATCGGTAAGCGTTGACAATCAATTCCTGCTACTTGACTTTGAGTTTGTTATGGAAATGACGACAGGCATTAGAATAGAAGAACTGTACTTCACTCTAGTTATAAGTCGCAGTCGCAGCAAATCAAGGTAATGACGTGCACTTTTATTTGCGTGTGTCATAAGGGTCAAAGATTTAGAGTTTGCTTACAGTGCGCATACGCTCGGTCGTCCAGACCGCCAGCCAGCTAGTTCTGCCACAAATGGGAAATAGCAAGTGTGCTTAATTTCATAACATACTTCTAAGGGGCAAGGAGCATGAAATCAAAAGCAACTAAGCAACTGCCTCCACCCCCTGCCAATTTTTGTAGCAGAATTTTATGGTGGCACCACCACATGCTGTATATGCAAATATTTGCGAGTGGAGCAGTATGAAAAGGCGCCAGTTGACCATTTGGTGGCGACTTGCGGGAGCGTGCTGTGATTCCTCACGCGACTTCAACTCCCGCAAGGTGTTTTTATGTGTGACTGAAAATGGCTGAATAGGTGAAATGGGCAAATGAATAGATGTTAGTACGGGGTAGTAGCGGAGAAGCGGAATAGCGTGTGTTGAGTGTTGGTTTGTCACAAGGGCTTCTCATGTAATAATAATTCCGTAAGGGCTCCTCATATATAGTGGTACATGGTGGTTGATTGTTGTGGCAGGTGACTCTGTGACTTTGTTGCCTTTGCCGCTTAATAAGAAACTTACGTCACGCAATATAATTAAGATAAACATAATTATAGTTTGTTGTTCTTTTTTGCTTCTTTTACTTTGTGCGACTTTCATTTCTAATTTTTAATGCAATCATTGTTAAGATTATGTAACAGCTTTTAACAAAAGTAGACTTTTTACTTGTAATATTTATTTTAAATTCACAAATCATATCATATTGTATATGCTTGACTGTTATTTCTTCACTTGTTTTCAACACAATTTCAAATTTATCCATACTCATTATAATTCGTATTTGTTTAATTTCAAATTTAAATTCAAATTTTGTAACATGCAAAATCGATATTTCGAGATAGAAATTTCGAGCTTGTGAGGAGCAATAATATACTGTGTGGAGTAAATAAGCGTTTAGTTTCGAACTTAGCCAATGCATTTACCATAGGGAAATTCTCTTCGTTAATTAAATTAAATTCCCAGTGTGTAATATTCGTCCAGTTCCTATCGAAACGTCAAGTTCGGATAAATCGATATTTTTACTTAGCACTGACTACAACCTATAATATAGCGTGTCTTGAATATTTAGCGTGTACTGCCACCATCCATGTGAAGCTTAAAGCTCTGTAAGCTTCCAGTTTCATGGTTGTTGAATTTACTAATATGTTCATCTATGGTTGTTGTCAAATTTCAAGCATAGTTTTAGAGTCATTGATGAAGAACAGTTGATTTATATTTAAGCCAATAAAGCATACATGGAAGTTGAAAGCCAAATACAGTAGATTCCGCTTATAGCGACCTTCAAGGGACCTACGATTTTACGTCGTTATACCCGGAAGACGCACTAACCGAAAGTAGTTTGTATGTATAAGTTTGCATGGGGACCAATCAAGCCAACGAGTTTTAGTCGCAGTAACCGGACGGACGCTATAAGCAGAGTCGTTATAACCGGATTCTACTGTATATACATTTTTTGTGAAATATTTAAATTATTTAATTATTTAAAAAAAATATTGACGTGTACAACTTTTAATAATTATAGCAATTAATTAATTTATTTCTCCCAATTATAATACTTTCACTAAATTAATAATAATAATATATGCAGAATTCATATTATTTCAAAATTGTACTTACCTAAATAAAAAATTCCAATAATCACGGTTAACGGTTTCAACATGTTGTCATCAGTTCATAAACACACAGATATAAAGATTCAATAGATTAGCTAAAAGAGAATTAATATAAAAGGTGTATTAATATTATTGGTAATGCAATTTATGTAAATGAAAGCTGTATACGTCTATTTCATAATATATTATTGAATAATTTATATTTATTATAATTTTAATGCAATTCAGTAAAATACTAAAATACGCATACTAAATATGAATATGAACATGAACATGAAAAATAAACTTCCAAAATATGAATCACAATGCAAAGATTCAAATGTCACTCTGCATGGGGGAAATGCATCGGAAATTGTGCACATTTTAACTCAATGCTCAATGCAAATAAACTTTGACAGGATACACTCATCCCATAAAAAAATATATTATAATACTATACATTAAACTATCTTTTTAAATGCAAAAATATATATATTTTTTTAATGAAACCAAAATTCGAGTATTTAAATTGATTATTATACTCTTACCAAATGTATTATTGAATTCTTATAAAGAATAAAAGTAGTTAACAACAAAAAATATACACTAAGAATTTAATGTTATTAAAGAATTGTTGACCATTTCTCTTTCGAAATTAAAATATTTATTAAGAGCTTTGCATGTTTACAGTTGAAATTTATTAGCTTTGTTGCTCGATTGTTTTTTGTCATTATTGTAATAATTAATGAGCTACTTAATTGTTTTAAATTCCTTAAAATCCATTTTCCATGTTAACAGAGAAATAACAAAAAAAAAAAAAAAAATGCAGATAACACGAGCTAACGAAAATGCCAAACAAATATATTCATAGCGGCTATGATTAATGCATATTTATAATTTCCGCTCTAATTGCAATTATCGCATCATAAAGTAATCTGAATTTCAATAGTCAGCACTTATACCCTGTAAATATAAATTGTATTGAAGGCTTTCATGCATTTTCAATATGTATTCAAATTAAATTTCATTCATTGCAAACAGAGATTTTTTTTTTGTGTCAATTGATAATTGATTTTGTTGAGTTTATTTATTGAAAATCTGTCTATTAATCAGTCATGAATATCGAGTGTCTTTTTTTTTATTAACTTTTATATGGAGAAATGAACTGAAATGAACTGAAATGAACTAAAGAACATTTCAATAACAACTCTTGACTATAGTATACCCGGTAAAATTGGTATGAATGCTATTCATATTTTCATAATTTATACAAATATTAATATTTCACTCAAAAGTTAATAAAGCTCACAATTTGCATTAAATATTTACATTTTCAATCATTTACAAATTTAATTAATGTAAGAATATTTTAATTCTTGCTATGAGCTTACGGCCTTCTAATCAAACATTCTCACTTATATTAAAGCCGTCTGTGCATTTTCAGTGCGTGAGAACTAAACACACAGTCTGCCTAGCACATTTATTTTACAATGTATTCCCCAGTTTTGGTTGACCATACCCTGGCGTACTGCATGCCTTGGCCGACAATATGAAGTTGGTAATAATAACAAAACATTTATCTTGCCTTTTAGCACATTAACAAGCATCTCAAATCAACTCTGAGTAACTTAGCTTAAATCTTTTTACAGTTCTTCTTGTAAGCTTATTTCTGATGGGAGGCCGTTGAAATAGAAGAAAAGCAAAGAATGAGAATGAGAATGTGAAAAAAAAAGGAAAAATTACGTTCTTTAACATTTTTAGGTTTGTACCTTTGGCGTTCAAGTGATTAAAAGGGTAACATTAGCTAGTTAGTCTCATAAATTTGCATTTAATATTTGTACAAGAAGAAGCTGCTGCAAAACACAAACCCAGAACAATAGGCAAACAAACGTTGAGGCTACTAACGACTTGGACTTAATATAAAGAATACACAGACCTCAACTCTGGTAAGCAGCTTGTTTATGTCTCGGCCACAGACAGTAATAAATAAGTTTTGCATAAATCTTCAACATCAGCAACAGCAAGAGCAACAGCAGCGACAGCAGAAGGACAACAGGAATACGAATTACCCAAAACGAGAGTCAAGCACCGAGCAGAAACACATCAGAATCACAATGGAAAAATGTAGAAAAAAAAAAAAAAAAAACAGAGGCAATTTTAGACTGTGCGTGTGTGCAGACAAGCGAGACAATTGAATTGGGCTGCAGGTAAAAATCTCGACGACAAATGAAAATCGTATAAAGTCAAACCAACGCACATTGACAACAAGCTTCAAAAAGAAAAGTTAACTATAGCCAACAGCTAAATGCTAAATGAAACGTAAAACTAAATTAGTTAATAAATTATTATGTTTAAATGTTGATTCTTGATTATAAATGTGTAAATGTAATATTTGTTGTGTATAAAATATGTACGTTTCCCTGAGATCACATACCACTGTGCAATAATCAAATGTACTAAGCCCAAAGTCGCCCAAAGGCACAAATCGTTACTTAAACATACAGCAAATCCGAGAGCTACAGCTTCACACATCACAGTTACACGAGAGTTTGAACACATGTTGCTGCAATCATCATGTGATGCGATGTGATGTGATGTGATGTGCGCTCGACCTCATTGAATTATCACGCTCAGTTTGCACTTTGGTTTTTGCCTAAATTTAAATTGGCGAAAATTGATTTACAATTGTCCTTGCATGAATACTCTGATATGCGTGTCGATCTGTGAAAATGGCAGCTGTCTCTCATTCTCACTCTCTCTCTCTCTCTGTGTGTATGTGTGTGTGTTTGTTTATACAGTCAATCACAATATGCAATAATGCCAATGTGCAAATCAAATTATTTATGAAGCTCCTGCCTAATGCATAAACTGTGTTAGCCGCCATTTAAAATATGTTTGAATGCATGATGCATTCTAAGTATTGATAGTATGTTGCAATAAAATTACCATAGCATCAATATTCCTGATGGATGCTAAAACAGTTTTACAACTCTCTCTCTCTCTCTCTTTCTTTCTATTTCTCTCTTTCTGTTGAATCGATTATCGTAACTCTGGCTAATTCTTCTATCAGCAGTTAACTATTTCGGTTCAATTTGCGGTTCCATTGCCACATGCATTGTGCCCAAGTTGAGCTGTCAAAGTCAGCGACAGCAAGAGGCATACATTTGCCATATATTCGCACAGTTTGCACACACTCAACACACACACACACACACACACACACACACACACACACAGTAAAATATACATACACTCAGAGACTAACTGACACTCACAAGGGTCTTGTGTGTGACCACAGGCATCAGTGGCTCACTCACGTTGTGCCGCCGATGCCATTTTGGTTGGCCGAAAATACGCCCCTATATAGCAATTTGGAAGTGTGCAGAAAGGTGAAGAATGATGAGGAGGAGTATAACGAAGAGGGGACAGTGATAAAGTCGAGTACAGAACGCATTAGGTCTGATGTCACACAACCAGTACGTGCAGAGTCCACGCCCAATGGAATGCAAAAAGCCGTCAGCAGAAAAACTATTCGTGCCGCAGAAAAACTTTTTTTTTTCCCCCTTTCTTGCTACAGATCCCATTGGGGTAGATAGCTATACATACATATATAGTCTCGAGTTGTTGTTCCATTCGTTGTTGTTGTTATTGTTATTATTGTTGCTGTAAGTGTGCAGAGAACGTGCAACTGTGGCTGAAACACAACTCGTTGCCTGCTTGCTTGCCTGCCTGTCTGTTCTGGTTAAGGTTAGCGCCGTCAGTTATTCCTACTACAACTACTACGGAATCACCAGTGCTGCCACTCGCAACGCTACCAAATCATCTCAAGCATTTAAATTCGACATTAATTGGATTAAGTCTGCTACTTGTTTGCCTTCGCCAAACCATAAGGTGCAGGGGTAAAAAAAAAAAAATATCCACTTGCCAGTTGGCTGAGCATAGTTGAGTTACTTCTGAAGTTATATTTATTCAGTATTGCATTTATTTCATTTACTTAATTTAATACTTGATTTTTTTTTTTTTTATTTAATTGTAAAACAAGAAAGCAAAGTTATCTTTGCTGAGCCGATGATATCATACCCTTGCAGTCTTCGAAGAAAAATTTGCATAGAAAAACTCAATTGCGACTTATATACAGCTTATACATACATATGTATATAGGGAGTCGAAACATAAAAGTCAATGGCTTTTCAAAAATTAAAGGAAATTTAAATTTCCGTTACGACTAAGCAGACAAAAATAATTTAGATCATGTCTGAGCCAAAATCAAGGAATTTTCTCCATGAAATATCTGGCGAACAAAAACTGGCAGCAAGTAGCTGAAAATTACTTGATTTTGATATTTTTGGCTCTGACATGATCTGCTTTTTTTTTGCGCTTTTAATGGTAACAGAAATTTAAATTCTTTCTCATAATAGATATTGTTATATTTTTATAAAATATTTAATAAAAATGTTTGTAAAATCATGTATAGCATGTTTCATTAAAATTGAGAGATTAGTTTGGGTTGCAACAGACGGAGAAACATGCACATGTACGGAATGTCAGACGTTGACGCTGCTTATAAATATAAAAATTATAAATTATAAGTGTAAGTGTATAAAAATATAGATATATGGTATGTAAGAATATTTTCAAGTTTCATTTAATGTTTGCAGGCGGAAAAGAAAAAGAAAAAGAAAAAAAGAAAAGAAAAAGAATATGAACTGAAAGAGAATCATGGCTATGGCAAAAGATTGATGGGTTGGAAAATGTGTTGGTGTAGTCTGCGAAATCCGAAAAATTTCAAAACAATAAACTTTCAGCTCAACTGTAGAATGTGAACAAACATTGAAACTACTTTACGAATTTACGAAAACTCAGCTTTGTTTTTCGATTAATATTCGTAGTAGACGAAATGAAATTCAAATTTTCTTGGTTTTTATTGTTTGATTTTTTTTTTTTTGTGTATTTTTGTGTATTTTTGTATTTTTGCTGCTAGGCTAAACAAATCGAATGCATGCAATTTTCATTTACCCCGAAAAATCATTTCATTTGGCAATTGACAGAATTGCTAGAGATGAAGAGGCTCAGCATCAGGCTCAATATAATAGATTGGGAACCCAAGAACTTGTGTATTGTAGCGCAAATTAGCTTGCCATAGGAAAATCAAGTTGATGTAGCTGCCACTCAACTTGGGTCACATATGTATGTGTGTGTGTGTGTGTGTGTGTGTATGAGTGTGCGTAAGTGTATGCTTCTATGTGAAGTTAGAGTGTTGTTGAAATAGCATCACGTAAACAACAGGGCGTATGATGAACCGCCCACTGTGAACAACTGTCAGAAAGTTTATAACTTCTTTTTTTTGGCAATGTGTGTGTGTGTATTTTTTGTGTCTTGCTCTTTTGCTACTTTTCTGGCTTGATTCGATTAAAACGTCAACAGTGGCAGTGGCAATGGCAATGGCAATACCAACGGCAATGGCAACCAAAGGCAACTACCAGGGAAAACAATTCACAGACGCCCCCAATTCGACTTTATTATCACAGCATGAATGTGTGCGCACATATGAGCCAGAATTTATATGTGTACATATATATGTGTGTGTGTGTATGTTCGCTTCGTTGTTGGCCTTGTCATATCCATCTCGATGCTTTGCAAAGTTGTCACACCACATTTTATTTTACTTGTATTTTGCCATCATTTGGCTGATGTTTTTTTTTTTTGCTCTTCGTTTGTCGTTTGTCGTTTTTCAACGCACTGTTAGGCAGCAAAGCAGTCAACGCCGCCGCTACCGCTGCTGCCGCTGTGTCTCCCCTTGATGGCAACGCCCCTCATCACTGGACATTTATGTATGTATGTATATGACAGCCTTTTTGACATTTTGTCACAGCTGCAGGGCAAAGGTTGTGGCAGGGCAGGGCAGGGCAGGGCAGGACAATGTCCTCGTCCTGTCATGTCGTTTGATCTTTTATTGCGTTTGTTTTACGAGCCGCAGTAAATCCCCTTTAAATTGCAAATTCTTTATGTTCGAAATTTTTTTGGCTTCCCCTCTGCCTTCCATCACACTTCATCTTTCCCTCATTTGCACGCATTTTGTGGGCGTACTGTATTTGTATTTCTAGCTGTCTCTGTCTCTTTCTTTATCTGTCTGTGTATCTGTGTGTCTGTTGGCGTTACACTTGCTTGACTCTTTTAACTTCGTATGTGTGTTAGCATTTATATTTGGATTTGTATTTCTGCATTTCTCTTCAAGGTTTATACATATAATATAATTTTTTTTTTTTGGCTCTCTTCTTTTTTTTTGACACACAAAAGTAAAAATGAAAGTGTTTTGCGTTTCGTCACTTTCTCACCATATATAACAAGAAATTTGACACCCAACACGCCCATTTTATGCCTCATGTCATCTGGCTTTATGGCCATATGTTGTCAACGAAGAGTTTGTCACCCTAACGGATGCGTGATAAAAATTTATTGAATCGAAAACCATAAATATTTGATTTGATTCATTTCACTCTGCGACACTCCATTGTGTACTTTATGTATACATGTATTCCATTGCATATTGCTATCTATCTTTGTGTGTGTGTGTGTGTGTGTGTGTGTGTGTACGCGTATATGTTTTCGTAGCACTCATCATTGATTTCAATTGATTGCGTGCCGTGTCCGCTGAGGTAATTGAAATACAACTGTTTTTATTTGCGCCATTGATGGTTAATGTAACGCACAAATTGTTATTAACTATAAAAACAAATAAAAAAAAAAAAAAAAACGAAAACTGTAAAAATTATTTTCGGACATTGCGATAAAAATAAAGATAGAAATGTGTTTTTATTTTTTTTTCTCATTTTTTTTTTTATTTAATAGAAAATTGAAAACAACAAAAAATATTGCCTACTTTTTGGGGCTGTGTTAAATTAATCCCTGGTCGTTAGCTTCATTTACAGCTCATAAACGAGGCCCAAGAAAGCAAAAGAAGTGAGCAAAAAAAGGATACGAAAATGACGCAGTGCAAAGGAAAAATCCCTGACATTTTGACGCCCATTACAACTGCAAATGAACCCGTAAACCCATTTAAGCAATGCCCAAAACACGAAAACTTTCGCGACAACTCCAAAGGCGAATGAGCGTCCAGCCTTTCTGATTATTGCACAGCGCTTGAAAACTTTTTCCTTCGAGTTGCCAAACATGCGGTGGGAGTTGAGGGGGGGAAGTGTTGGGGGTTGAATTGGTAGAGCGGGTTTAATTTGCTAAGGCTTACTTGCTGCCTGCTACTTTCACATGAATACGGATAAGAATACAAGAGACAAGGGAACATGAGTAGGAGCAGGAGCAGGAGCAGGAGCAGTGGCAGAAGCATAGCGGACATTCCAGCTAAAAGGCGGGGGCGTAACTTTGAATAACAGATAAAAATGTTACGTGCTTGGGCTTGCTGGATACGAGCTTTGCTTTCAGTGCCAAGTTGAATGAAGAAATATTTCTGTTATCGCCGTAAAAAGATGTTTCGTGCTCTGCGTGTTTACCTTGCCATTGTAGTTGTTCTTATTGTTGTTCTTCTTTTTCTTGTCTCTTATTCTTCTGTTGCTACTTTCGCTGACAGGGAATGTTCAAATAGCGATAGCTTGAAATCTTAAACAAAAGCACAGCAAAAGCAACCTTGGTAAATACGAGTACTCAAACATTCAAATGCACAAAAACTTGAGTGCTTTAAGAAATAAGTGAAATTCCTTTGTGCTGGACAGAGAAATACAACAACAAGCACAAGCGCAGTAACGGCATCGTAGCAGAATAAATGAACAGCTGCTACTACTGCCATGTGCCTTGAACAAGAAGAAGCTGGACAAGTTTGAGGCTAGCAAATAAAAGGTATACGCAATAACAGTGTCCAGGAAACGCAGCTAGCCCATTCAGGCCACAAACAAAAGCATGATGAGAGTTTTACGGGACATGCCCTTTGCCTGATTTCCATGTTCATAGCTTTTGTGCCATTTGCCTTTTGTCTGGTATGTTGCACGTCCAATGCCTAACGCCTAACGCCCATCGTCCAATGCTTAACGGTCAACGCTCAACGCCCAATCCAGAAACCTTTGTGCCAACATCATCAACAAATCGTCAATAACACTTGACACTCGTTTCGGTTTCGGTTTCGGATCTCTGCCGAGACGAGACCCTTTTTGGCCCAAGGTTACCCAACCGCTGTGAAATTTTTAAGAAATTACTTTTTTTTTTCTTTCGACCGAAGATAAACGCTAGCATATCTCATTGCCTGTGCCTGTAGATGTGCTGTGTTATATGTTCTTTCGTCTGCCTTGTGGTCCAAAGTTTTGTTTTTTTTTTTTTTGTTTTGTTTTGTTGGTATTTCTTTGCTTTTTGACCCTCTCTTTTACTGTTGCTCTGTCGCCTGTCAACTTGCCTTACGCATTGGGAGCAACCATTCGGGCATTGAGGCTGCTGTCAGTGGAGAAAGTGAAGCAAGTGGAGAAAGTAGAAAAAGTGGGTGTCAGTACTGGTAAATACGAAACCTGACCCAACAGCAAAGGCAGTATGACGAGTCAAAAGTAGTGTCAACGTTTTTAGCCTTGATAAAATTTTAGGCCATGCCCTTTAAAATTGATAAGTTGCTGTCGTAGCTGTTATTATTTTTTTTTTTCTTCTTCTTCTTCTTGTTGTTGTTATTGTTGTCTGGCCAGGAAAATCAACGTGCAACGAATCAAAAGAATATCAAATATAACGAAAATCAAAAACGATGCTTGAGTAAAACTTTCTGTTTTATTTATTTATTTTTTTTTTCTTATTTTTATTTTTATTTATTTTTTTTTTTGTGCTCTTTAATTATTTGTTTCTCATGTTGAGCTTTTCTTTCTTTATTTTTGTTGAGCTGCTTTTTATTTTTTATTTTTTAGTCTGTTTTCTTTTTGTCATTCTTTTGTTTGCCTTGCTGATTTTCCTGTTTGGTTATTTTTCCTGTCGTCAACAGCATTTCCATTCTACATTCTCTGATTGTGAAGAAACATCAAGCAAAGAATGTTTTGAAATTCTGCAAGCGTTTTTCATGTATTTTTCACTTTTATTAGTATGTGCCTGTGTGTACGTGTGTCTGTCTATGTGTCTGTGTCTGTGTCTGTGTGTGTGTGTGTCTTCGTATTTTTGTATTTGTTCAAGTTTATGTTGGCTAAAATGAATGACTTGCTTGACTGGTTTCTGTATTTGTATTGAAGTAGTAGTAGTAGTAGTAGATGGAGACAGCAGGTAGCTGGTATAAAGTATTATGATAGTAGTATGGGGCGTATACATATTATTATACTGACATCGGCACATGTATGTTAATTTCTGGTTCTTTTGCCTTTGCTGGTTGCCTGTGGCACCTTCTTTCTACGCCCTTTCTACTCACAGTTGTGTCTTCGTCTCGATAGTGACACTCATATCCAACAAATGCAAATGTACGCGTGCCTCTTGAACATTATGAATAATTCCGATAAAGATTCCATTTCTGCCATTTGCCATTTATTTCCATTCTCATTCTCATTCTCATTTCCATTGTCTGTTCGTCTATGCTCTTCTTTTCCCTCTAAACATAAGTAGTTGTTGCTTGTTATGCGACTTGTTTTCTTTCTTTGTTCTCATTGTGCACACTTTCATTGCCATTGTTGGTAGTTGTTGCCCTGTAGTTGTTACTGTAGTTGTAGTTGTAAGTGTAGTTGTAACTGTTGTCGTTGCGCGTTGTATGGCGCATACAGCCAACTGCAAACTGCCGTGAGTTTCGACATTTATTATGCAAAACGTGAAATAACAGAATCAGAACTGAACAGAGCAGAACAAACAAACAACTCTGGCAATGCTAACGTAGACAAAAATATTATATCCTTGCTTGCTTCCTTTTTATATACACAGTTAGTACACTTGTGTGTGAATAAACCAATTAATCTACGCAAGAAGAGGAAAAACTATTGCATTTTTCATCATTTGACTCAAACTTTTCACTTTTCACTGATGATAAACGGATGCTGATCAAGCTATTAATACACTTTACCAGCGACGCAGTGACTTATTGCATTTGTCACAGAGTTTTAGACAACACGATGGAAGAGACTTTACTATACACTATATAGTGGTGAAAATTAATGAGTAGCCATTAAATCACAAACAATACAAATGTCACAGACACAATTCAATAGCGTGACCAAAAGTTCTAACAACAACAAGAACAAAAAGTAGAAAAAAATATATTGATGACAAACATTTGTTTGTGTCTATCTCTTAGTGGCTATGTCTGTCTCAATGTCTGCTTTTAATAATGATATATGATTGAGCACAGGTAACACAATGCAACAACATTTTGGGCAGCATACTAATGCCAGTTATTAGCTGCATATTTGTATATATTAAATATCAAGTTGTTCAACTTAAAAAATATAGTCAGCTTAACTTCAACTTTGACATTTCATAAAAAAAAATAAATTTCGTAATTATTATTATAAGGAAAAGTTCTATGTACTTGTATATTATTTATTTATAACATCTTTTCATACTCTTTTCTTCTTGAAGTTTTTCTTTGCATTGCTTTAGTTGTAAGCTGTTGTTGTCAGCTGTTTTTTGTATTGTGCTTTCAGCAATTTACAAAATGTTTTTCTGCTTTGTTTTTTTTTTGTTTCTTTTTATTACTTGCTGAATTTTTCATCTACAAATTTGACTTTGAGTTTGTTCTTTCTTCTAAGCATCTGAATTACAATTACAATAAAATTTAAAAATTTACATTTACATTTATATTCATTTTATACATAAAATTTAAAATTCAGTAAAAAAAAAAAAGAAATATATGTCAAAAGTCATTTGTTAGGCTTTAATATTATTAGTTAATTGTTCTAATGACATTTTCACGTTTATAATTAAAATGCTATTATTTCGTATAATGTATTAATTAAAACAAAAACTTTGCTAGTTACCATAGTAACATTCTATACTTATACCAAATATTATTTATTCTATCTGTTTGTCTTTTAGTGTTTTACTTAAATTCTTGTATTCTAGTGTTAAGTATAACCAAGGGGCTCGTCGAGGTCAAAAACTAAATAGACATGAAAAATTATACTGCATGTTTATGTGTGTGTGTGTTTGTGTGTATGTTAGAATATATTTGTTGTGATTAATTTATCAGCATCATTATTATTATTAGTATCATCAAAAATACTTTTCTGCTGTCCATGCCAAATGGATTGTAAATTATTTTCCATCAAATAACACTCAATTATACTAAGTGACGTCTGGGTGACGATGATGACGATAATGACGTTGATGGCCAACGGCGGTGCTACAATTAATAACAATACCCAAACATACGCCCCATTGTTGGGTCACATATGTGTTGTCTGTATATATGTGTAAGTGTGTCTGTGTGTGTCAAATGTCGCATGGATAATTGAAAATTAATTATGTTGACATATTTGAAAAGTGATTGTTAAGATGGCAGCGCTTTGATGATGCCGCAACATATAATTTCGCACTCACAACCACTCTGTGTGAACACCTACACACACACACACACACACACACCAACCCCCTAACCCACCGAAGCTCACATCACAATTTACTGCCCCATGCCCATGAGCATAGGCCACAGAGAGAGAGAGAGAGAGAGAGAGAGAGAGAGAGTCGAACCTGAAACGTGCCATAGCAGGGGCCCGGCCAAAATGGCAAATTGCCCAGCTCAGTGGCACTTTAATAGACGCCTGTCATGTGCCCATTTGTTGAAAGGAGTCACGAGTCCTGGCCGCCATCATAACACTGTGTCGACCTTTAGCCACTTTTATGAAGCCAACACACGGAAGAAAACATTTTGCTTTAATTAGCTGACATTGCGAACATTAAAGACTTGTTTTGATCCATTTCTCTGTCTGTGTAAATTATATAATACTATAATGTTGTTCATGATGGATAATTTGTGAGGAAGTTAAGAATTATACTAGCTTGCATATTTGACTTAAGCTTTTAAATACAAAGGATACTTGGCATACAAAATGCTAAATTGAACAACAATTCATAACGGAAGGATGCCAACCAAATGCTATGACCGTTTATTGTATGCTTTTGCCTTTGTGTATATTTCTGTGTATGTTTCTGTATTAGTGTTTTAGTGTTTTAGTGTGTGCAAGTGTGTGTAATGTGTTTGTATGTATGAGTGAACAAACACAAAGACGGAAATGTAAACGCAGCAAACTACAAACTGGCAACAGCAAGAGTTACAGCCACAAAACTACAACAACAACAACAACAACAACGGCAACAAAAACAAGAAGAAGAAGAAGAAGCAACAACAACAACAACAACAACCAGCAACAACTTTATAGTACATTAAGACAAATGCCAGCAGCCCTTGCATAAAGAAAACAGAAGAAAAAAAAAATTATAAAAATAAAATGGAATGAAAAGGAATGAAAAGTGCAAAGAAACATGGAATAGGCAAATGTAAAAAAAATAAAAAGGGAAAATAATAATTTCTAAAGAGCTGAAGTAACATAACGTTTGCATAAATAACGGCAGTTTTGTTCCCATTTTCTGCGCATACTAAATGCATTTTTGCTTTTAAGACAAAACGCATTAAAGCCACATTTGTGAAGCCCAACACAAAGTATGAGTGGAAAAACCACTGAGCCAAGTATAAAAATGTCAAATTATACATAAAAAAAAACAACAAAAAAAAAACCCAAATAAGTAAAAAACACTAAAAATAAAACAATTAAATGAAGTCAGGGGAAAATTAATAATTGAAATCAGAGTAAAGCTTATTTCTCATAGAACATCATTAATATAATATAATGTCTCGCATTTAATTAATTAATGTATAGATTTCATATTACGTCATTTCAAATTTTAGTCTATGCAACGTATGAGAATTCATTTGTAATCAATTATTTTAATGGCAATTAGTATTACAACTGTCATTTGATCTAACTTCACATTCGATTTACCTACAAATTGTTATGTTATTTTATGTGTGTATTCAGTATAAAGTGTCATGCCAAACTAATTAATGATTTTCCATGGCATTGCTTATCATACACAATATTGATATAGCCCAATTAATAAGTGACTTTAATTTGCTTTGGCAATCACAAAATATACATTGAAGTTTTCGTAAATTATACAAAATGTGCAATGCAAAGTGTTTTGTGAATGAGTCACACAGTCGGCACATTAAAGTGATATTAGACTATACTAAAAAAAAAAAAAAAAAAATGAATAACAGACAAACAACTAATCAAGCGTTGCTTAAAAACAACAATAACAAAACAAAAAAAAAATAGAAAAATGCAAAAACAAAAGAGAAAACAGAAAACAGAAAACAGAAAGTTCTAATAACCCGTTTTCATATGGACTCGACTTTGTAAGCATCGCATTTGGGCACAAATGCGCAAATGTCACGCAAACTTTGTTTTATTTCAGTGCAATGTGCTGGAATTCAAGTCACATACATATACATACAGTGGCACATAAACATACGAATATGTATGCACACATAGACAAGCATCACTATTACATATATATATATATATATATATATATATATAAATATATGTATAGTAGGAGAACTTATATTTTGTGCGATACCCACTCGATCCGGATACGGATCCATGACGGTGACGCTATCAGGCGGAAGTGGCACATGTCACGCTCCAAGTTGCCTGCTCATTCAATTGCGAATATGTTTGTGAATACGAAAAATAGAAAACGTAAAAGAAAATTCACATCCTTTCGGGCATAACGCAGCAATTATAGTTGAATAGTTTTCAGTCGTCTATGTGTCTCTGTGTATGTGTGTGTGTATGTGTGTGTGTCATTGTATGTGTTGACTCGTTGCCGGCTGTGAAATGTAAGTGCAATTAACTTTTATGCTTACTCGACGACAGATGATGCAACAACGACACTAACAGTAAGAGCAACAGCTACAGCTACAGCTACAGCTACATCTACAGCTACAGCAATTGTAAGCTTTAGAAATTTCTATAAATATTTAACAATAATTTACTACGTCGACCCACGAGAAATAACCTCACAATTATCGACTTGCAACTTTACGCATTATTTTCTGGGTGCGTTCGCATAGTAATAATTATGTGGGTTAAACGGTTCCCCAATGGCGAAGGCGTGATGTGTACGCTATGAGAGGCAACCAAGAAGCACACTTACACACACACACAAACACAAATGCACATATATATACATACTGGTGCTACTATCATGCATATACACGCTCTTATAACTACAACGACTAGATAAAAAAAAAAAAAAATATGTGTGTATAACGAGCAGGACATATGACTCCCATGTTAGTGCCTGGTTTTTAAAGTGTAATTCCATTTGAGGCAGCTTACTTCAATGTTGGCTGATAGCAATGCCTGTCAGTCAACTAGTCGCTGACTATCTGACGTCATCAGTAGATTGCGTGTAAAAGGGTTAAGTGGCTGTCTCTTCTTTTATGTTCACTTTTCATTAGTAAATAAAAATCAATAAGTCGTCCGAGTGGCCAAAGTGAAAGACAATATAATCAAACTGAAAACGAAATAGGAAATTATTATTTGGTCTGTATCGAATATTTTATACTCTTTAAGCACTGTTACAACTTTACAAGGAAATACTCTATAGTCCGATGCACCGATGCACTTAAATGAAAGGATAACATTTTAGCCGATCGCTATGCAGTCATACTAAAGTATATGGACTAATACCGAAATTCAGCAAACTATGTTAGATATATTATGTCTGAATTCTATAAAATTTAGTCAAATAGCTTAAAAACCAAACCAAAATCATTTTCCTACAATGACTTAACATTCAAGCGATCGTTATAATGTCTCAGCTATACATATGATATATTCTAACGCTCAACTATAACAAGTATCAACAATATAGCATTAAAACTAAAGGACTAAAGAAATGTTGATTTATACATTCAAACTTATCAACTTTATATGCATATATATCTGCTATGTAGAACCTGTCACGTCATGAGTTTTACAAACTACTGGCACAAATTAATATTCTTCTACAAGGGTATAAAAATACATTTAGGCTGAGTTCTTTGTTGAGTAAATTTTGAAAGCTTTTCTCTTTCAGTTCTTCATGAAATTTATATTGTATAAAAATTGTTTTATTTATGAGAAAAATGTATGTATGTACAAGTATATGTTGTTTACACAATGTACTCGAACTCTTACTTATTTATACATATATGGTATGTACATATATAACAGTATTAGGCATTTGTTCTCGCTTCGTTGCTTGCAGTTTATTAGTGCAAAGATATTATTGAGCTGTTGCCTTTACATCATGGCCACCACATCTTGCCATCTTTACTGTTTGTTTATATTTTTCTCCGATTATTATCCTAAGCATAAGCTTTATTTGTGCCTGATGTGTTTTCGTCTTGTTTCACATTGGCTTTCTTTTATTGCAACACAACCAATACTGCCTCGAGCATATTAATTTATAAAATATATATGAAAAAAAAAAAAACAAAAGAAAAAAAATAAAAATTGGAAACATTTCAATCAAAACAGAACTCAAATGAAATTTGCTGATGTTTAATTTTCGAATTTAATTTTCCACATGAATAATTTGCGAATGCAAAGGAAAAAATAAACATTTACATTTTCCGCAACGTATGTAAATACTACTTGCATTTTCATATATATACAATATGCATGCTACATTCGAGTGAATTAATTAATTATGTTCTTCAATTTGCAGCTACATTACGTATACGTAACAGAAAATTATTTCATGAGCTTATTAACTTTACAAAAGCAATGACACTGAACTTTGCTCAATTACAATGTGACCAGTTAGTTATGTTTACGCATCTTGTTGCCGACTCGACACACGCCTTGGACAAAGAACGGCTTCTAAGTAGATTGCAAACATTGCGCATTTCTTTTGCGGTTGCGTTTTCAGTTTTTTGCCTTTGGATATTGCTTTAAGCCGGGAATTTTAGCGCGCATAATGTGCCGCAATGCGGTTTTTCCCGAACGGCGGCAAAAGTCGCGCCGAAGAAGACGACGCCGTTATGTTACGCCGCAAGGCAAACACATATACATACATACATACATACTTAGAGACTTACATATAAATATATTATACAGTAGTATATGTTGAAAATATACTTGGCTCAAGTGAAATTTCAACTTTGTGTGTGTTTGCTAGTCAGCAATACATATATATGTACATATATATGGTATATATAGAGTCAGTGCGGCGCATGTTGAGCTGAATTTTGAGCATAAACGGCATAAAATATGTGCGCAATAAAACACACGATTGAAATGCTCAAGTCAAAAACTTTTGCGAAATGCCTTTAAGCGCCATTGGCACGGCTTGTGTGTTTGTGGTTATACTTGTACGACTGTATGTTGCTCTGTGGTTGTTTCTCTCTCTATGTGCATATCCCATATATGTATGTATGTATGTGTAGAGTCTTCATTGACTTGATTTATGCTACACACATATACATATTCACATATGTTGCCTTACTTAGTGTGTGTATTTAAGCCGCTCAATGGTTGCCAACGCTATTGAATCAACCTGCCTATGAATTGGCTTCTTTTTATTTTTTGAAGCTTAGCCCGACTCTCAGCACTAGTCGCTAGGCTTGTTTTCACATTTATTTCACTCACTTTTCAAAAGCATGTGCTATGTGCACGTGTTTGTATGAATGAATGTATGCATGCGTGTATACGTGTGTGTGTGTGTATGTGTGAACATTTTGGTTTAAGCAAAAGTGTGTGAATTGTGAAAGAATAAGATGACTTTCTCATAGATACTGGGCGAACTGTCTTGCAAAGATTTTGCTTTCAAGTTATTTGTTTTGGCTGTCCAATTTTTGGTAAACAACATGACAGGCCTCAGATGCCTGAATATAAAATAACATCAAATTTAGACCTTGGATTTGCTGCCCAACCAACCAACCAAACAACCAAAGAACCAAGCTAGCAACCAACCATATGGCTCGTTGTCAAGTCATAAAAAAAATATTCTATTTAAGTTGCCATATTTTCTAGTAGAAGCTACTACATATAATATATTGTATCAGCAGGAACTGAAATAGCAAAAGGTTTAAAAATAAGACTTACTGTTGCTCTTGCTGTTGCGCTCTAGTTGATTCTCTTTCAAATTGAACATATCCCGCTGGCAACTGGCTGATGTTCAATTTTAAATTAAATTACACTAATACAAACACACACACACACACACACATACATGCATACATAGACTTATGTACGTGCATATGAGTATAGATGATTTTTGCATAAAATGATAAATTGAAATTATCTATTAAATTTCACAAGAAATTCTTTAAATAAAGAAAAGACGAAAATAAATTGTTCATCTACATTTTTATAACAAATTATATTTCATTTTTTTACGCACTGAAAATGTAAGAATTCAATGTTTCAATTTACTAGAAAGAGTAAAATGTTTCTTTTAAGCCTCTTAACTTAAAGCTAAATCGTTGAGTACTGTTAAAGAGAATTGCAGGAAGTACGCTTAATGCAGATAATAAATAAAACAGAGGAATATTAACAACAATTAGAAAAATACAAAAAAAAAAAAAAAAAATTAAGAGAAAGGCGTAAAAACGAAAGCATTAAAAGGAAAGAAGAAATCAACTTACTTGAAATTAATCAGTAACATTGGCCACATTGGAGTTGCATGGATTTTTCATAGGTTTTTGTTTTTTATTTTATTTTATTTTTTTTTTTTGTCTTTTATGCTTGTTGTAATCGTATATCTTTGTGTGGGCGAGCGTCTAAGTTAAATGCGCGTACATCGTTAACAGCTTAATTGCTTGACCGTATTCAGCAGCACGTTGACGTCATGGCAGGTGCCAGAGCGTACACGGAGCTAAGCATTAGCCAGGAGGCTGTCTTATACCTTTGTTTAGTCTTGACTTGGCTCAGTTTTTTTTTTTTTTTTTTGTGCTGCTTCTTATTCTATGAATTTTACTTTGTATTTGTGACAGTTTTTTGTTTTTTTTTTTTGCTTTTTTTTTGTCCTCTGTGCGTTGTATATGTTGTTGTTTTTTTTTATGTTTCAGCTAATCCGTTTGCGTGTACGCGGCTAAACTTCTCCGGCTTCTGTATCGCCTCGTTCAACTTATGGTGAGCATGCGTGTGTTTTTCTTTATGCATATAAATCCATGGGAGGCTTTTGCTTAGCGTTTAAGTACTTGATCCGTTGTGCGACATAAAGACATTACATGACAAAGCGATTTTCCGCTAAGTATACACAGTGTACATATACACACACATACACACACACACATACATTCACTGACACGTAGACACGTACACTCGCGACACTTACACAACCTTGAAGAATTTTTTGTGCGCTTTTGTTTCGATCTGCTTTGGAATTTAATTAAAACGCGTTAAGTTTATATCCTAGTTACATACATGTATATATGTATATTGAAATTGAATTATATTTTAGTTTTTTATTTAGAAATTTAATTTTTTTTTTTATTAATTATATGTATATATTATTTATGTTTTGTTGTTTCTTAAAACCAAAATCAGACTAAAATTGATATGTATCGTTATAGGATAATTTATTTTTTTAAATGTTCTTTTTAATTTTTATATAAATTTATTTTATTTCACTGTTTATAGATAATACGAAAATCCATGTGTTTATTTATTGTTTGACTGAAATTAAACAAAAAAAAAGGGTAAAAGTTTTAATTATGAAATGTATTTTTCTTTATATAAAAAATGTATAAATAATTATTTTTACTTTTTTCCATGCCATTTTTCAGTTTGCTAGCATGTCTATTTGTCACGAGCTGTCATTATCTGACGGCGTCTGCAAAGTTTTTTTTTCTGCCTTTTCGAGCACACAACTAAAATAAAGCTTGTACCTGTGTTCCACCCACCTCTCAAGCCTTTTTCCACGTTAAGTTGTAATTACATCAGCGCCGAGATTTTTATATCCACACACATACACATAAAACACACAGAGATATAAACATTTGCTCACACGCGCATAGAGAAAAACATACTACAGTGTAAGAGAGTAAGAGAGACAGAGAGAAAAAAAAGAGAGAGAGCATATAATTAGAGCATAATTACGGCTCGACTAATACTCGAGTATCAAGAAAAAAAAAGTAGCAGAAAAAGAATTAGCTGCCAGAAGGGAGCTTCAGTTGGTCATCTATTAACTATAATCAACGCCAGGGCAAGCGGAAATAGACAGATTTCCGGCTATTAAACACTCAGCAGCGCGGCAAAAGCCGCCTGGAGGGGTCTTACTTGAGTACACTCAACCAAAAATCTAATCGTAATTGTCGTACAATATTTGCAATTGCTCAAAATACAAATATTTGCTAATATTTATATAATATAATTTTTATATAATTTTCTTTTTATAGAATATTATAATTTAAAGTCACGATAGTGACTTCAGTCTTTGGAAAAGCTGAATTAAATTTCTCGCAGTGTATTGCGGCTTACCTTACAAAATGCTGGCAAATATTCTGTGGTATAAATTGAAAAAAATGTTAATTAGCCGCAATTTGCCACTGGCGTATAGTAGTTGCCAAGAAACTTTATATATGTATATGAAGACGTCTTTTGACATTGACACACACAAACAAAAGCACGCATTTCAACACATACACACAAATACATACATAAGCGCAGCAGGTGTTGCCTGTACTATTGCCTAATGAAGGAATGATCCCATTCCCATTTCCATTCCCATTCTCATTCCCAACCCAATCCCAATCCCAATCCCATTCTCATTCCATCCATTGATAAACTCCACCCACTTAGGCATCTGACAGTGAACTCATATATTAGCATAAACAGTTCATTTATATCAAGTTGAGTATACGCAGTATGGGCTTTTTTTTGGGCGTGGCATATTAAATGCGTAGTTTTAATGTATGTACATGAGGTAAAGTTCGATTAGCTCAGTTGTATGATACGTATGGCCAATGGCAACGCAATGACTGACTATCAAATATGGCAAATATCGAAAATAAACAATGGCAAAACTAAATTCTTAGTTGAGTATCGCACAAAAAGCTATCAAGTTTCTTGTTAGCAACAATTTACACATTTCGAGCGCCCAACTACCGATAAAATATGAAACAGCAGCAGCAGCAGTAGTAACAGTAGCAGTAGCAGCAAACAATAGATTGTTCGATTCAGTAGACTCCACTTGCCACAATTCCTGTTATTGCTGTTTCTTTCATTTTGGAATATTTGGCGCGCCTGAACACGCGATATGGCAATTGATAAAACGCCGGGTATTCGATACTTCCCGTTACCCTGGAGCCCCAAAAGCACGCGCTATTGCGCTATGGCGCCACCAGTGGCAATAGCAACGATAGCGGCAACGACAGCGGCAACTGTAACGCCATCAGGGTACAAAGCAATAAGCAATGTTCGGAAGCAGCTGGAGGCAATAGTTGAAAAAAGAAGCAAAAAAAAAAAAACAAAAGTCGCATATACTTTTTTTTTTTGTTTATGCCATATAGCATATCTTATTGCGTGTATATATATATATATATATGTGTGTATGTGTGTGCGTATTATGAATGAGCTTAAGCATTTTTGTATTTTTTACTGTGGTAAAATCATTAGCGACAACATGTTATTTGCATTTGGCTAATTTTGAGCAACAGCAACTGCAAAAGCAAAAAAAAAAAAAAAAAAACAAAGTAAGAACATTGATTTATTACGAGCAGCGTAAAGTAAAAGTAATGGGCGCCATTTGCTTCTTTATTGCCCCTAGAAGTAGGCAATGTGGAATGTGAATTGAGGCAACGGATTAAGCGTATTTATGCTATATTTACTGTTGTCATTTCAACATTTATTGCTACAAGTTATCCAACTATATAACTTTATATACGCTTTTTATTTTTGCAATAAATAAAATAACATGCTTTTGCTTTAGATATCGAAATATATATATATATTTTTAATTTAATTTTTAGCGCAAATTTTTACTTATTCCCTCAGGTTTCTATATATAGAAAGAAAATCCTTGGGAAAAAAAAATCCAATAACAATAACATGCTATATGTGCCTACTGCTGAAAAATATGATGCATGGCTACACATACATAAATCATTTTTGCTTTTCTATGTTCTAATGGAGCTTGACTTAGTTTTTACCAATTTTTCAACGAGCACAACCGAGAAAACGGCCCGCGGCTCAATTCAACATGGTTTTGACAACGTTGCCATCGAGCTCTGTTATTATTGAACAGAAAGACAGAAGAGAAAAATTATAGAGACATGATGGAAACCCAAACGATACATAGCTACATGGTGGCAGCTGTGACTCTACGACTGGCACTACCGTCGCCCGAAACTGTGTCGTAAATTTTGATAAAATATCTGAAATTTAATTAAGCTTGGTCTCCGTACCTTGGCCTCGTTGATCACACTGCAGCCTGTACTACGCCGTGGTCAGCACTGCTGTGCTGTGCTATGCTGTACTGTGTTTCAATTGGCGCAGACATGTAGTCAAATCCCTGACCATGCAGCTTTCTGCTTTCTGGGCATTTGTTGTCATTGAATGTTCGCACAGCACAGGTAATTTATATTGTGAACAAAATGGAGAAAACCAGCAGCAATGGGCAGCAACGGTCAGCGAGCAAAGAATGTGGTATTAGTGGCAGTCTGCCTGCCGGCAGAGAGACAGGCAGCGTCATTGCTAGAGATTTCAGCAACCATGAAGGCAAAAACTAACTAAAATCTATATAAATATACAATGATATCACTTACACGCGTTGCATTCGCGACTGTTGTCTGTATATTGGTTAGCGACACGTACACTGTCGCAGCGTATAGTTGCAGTATGCAAGCGACTCATATATACAAATACATATAAATAGTAGATATATGTATGCATAGATACGTACGCAAAGATAATGTCACAACTAAACCAACATTTTTGGGCCGACAACGTAACGAGACGGAGACGGAGACGTAGACGGGAACGGTAACGGTAACGCGAACGCGAACGCGAACGTGAACGTGAACTACGGGTGAAAGAGAGCGCAACGTATGCTTATATAGGTGTCAGGGTTTTATTTGCGGTGGCTGTGGCACGTTGCAAGTGACATGTTGTGAATTTTGCAGTTGAACGTTGGAATTTGGACATTGGACGCTGGACACTGTACGCTGGACATTCGCCGTTGGATTTGCGGTTTTAACACCAACTTCTATCGAGCTGAAATTTCAACGATATCATGGAGATATAAAACGATGCTGAATTGCCGCTGTGGCGACTATGACGCCTGACAGCGGCCAAAATTGTGTTGGTCATTGTCGGTTAGCCACAGGCACAAACACAAATACATAAACAAACACAATGAGATTAAACCACAGAACATATATGATATTTATATTTACAGTATGTCCTTGTCGAATATAACACACGAATTTTATGCTACGCCTTTGGCGGCAAATCTCATCAAAATACTAAATACGTTGAATTCGAGTTAACTTTGATATGTTTCAATTTCTCACAGCATATGACATACAATTATTTTATTCTTGAAAATCCGCGCGCTGCGCGTTCATTGCTTGACTGCGGCAAACTGACAAACACGACCGAAAGCAACATTTACGTTTGCCATCGCTCGTGACTGAACACGAACAAGAGGCGCCACACGCAAGCCGGATAAAACGTTGCCCCAGCTAAGAGAATGTCGCTTAAGAGAGCAGATAATAGACAGAGAGAGAAAGAGAGAGAGAGAGAATGTATGTTTTTTGAGCATTGTTTGAATTTGACTATGCAGGCTTACTTGAAAGCAACTAGGGCTTGCTTTTTGGTAAACACTTTAAAATCCAATGTTGTATGCAAGCTGCGGTTGCAGTTGTGGCTGCAGTTGTGGCTGTAGCTGTAGCTGTGACGCTGACTGCATCATGGACCTGGCCTGGTTTTCTATTTGCAGTGTGCTTAAGATTCAATTTGGCAACGAACATCCAGCTCACAACACCCACTCTCAATCATCTACATGCCATAGGCACAAGCGTATGCAAACATACGATATTATGGCCAAAAAACAGCAAAAAAAAAAAAAAAAAAAAAAAAAACACAAATTACAATTTGGGTCAATTGGTCATGGCTGTCAAGGTCTTAAACTATGGTGCTATTTATGGCATGCTATGCATTGTAATTTGAACCTGTGTTTTTTTTTTTCTTCTTTCTACTTTGTGTTTTTTTTTTAGTTTTAATAATTTTGTTAAAAACGCATTGTTGCGCCCCATGCAGCCCTGCAGTCTGAATTCCATTGGCTGTTGTGGACATGCTGCGTGTGTTGCATGTGTCGGCAATTTCCGTTAGAGTCGCGTGTTTCCGTTTACAAGCCGCACACACGCAGAGGTCCTTCTGTGCTCTGTGGCACTTAAGTATCTGCTATTGCATTCCCATTTTCTGGGGACACTCTCATGATAATATCCGCAATTTGAATGGCAGACTGCAACAGCAATAGTATTCATTATAAATGCTTTACATCCAACTGCAACGTCAACAGTAGTAAGTGGCAAGTAAGTTATACTGATTCATATAGTATAAAATTTAATTTCGTATATTTAAAATAACAATTACATAGTTATATAACAACAAATCATTGAAAGGAATATAAAATATTAAGCATATTATCGATTGAACAGATTTCCATTTGTATAAAAAAAATAAAAATACAAATATAACTGAACTCAGCTGTCAAATCAGCATCTGCCGTTCCTTCTTTTTGTACAAGTATTTACAACACCCGCAACAAGGGTATAAAAAAAAAAACATTATTATATTGTACTCGAGCTTAAATATAGTTCTTCATGATTGACATATGTCAAGTTGAAGCATATTAGAATGTCCAGCGTACAGTGTCCAGCGTCCAATGTCCAAATTCCAACGTTCAACTGCAAAATTCACAACATGTCACTTGCAACGTGCCACAGCCACCGCAAATAAAACCCTGACACCTATATAAGCATACGTTGCGCTCTCTTTCACCCGTAGTTCACGTTCACGTTCGCGTTCGCGTTCGCGTTACCGTTACCGTTCCCGTCTACGTCTCCGTCTCCGTCTCGTTACGTTGTCGGCCCAAAAATGTTGGTTTAGTTGTGACATTATCTTTGCGTACGTATCTATGCATACATATATCTACTATTTATATGTATTTGTATATATGAGTCGCTTGCATACTGCAACTATACGCTGCGACAGTGTACGTGTCGCTAACCAATATACAGACAACAGTCGCGAATGCAACGCGTGTAAGTGATATCATTGTATATTTATATAGATTTTAGTTAGTTTTTGCCTTCATGGTTGCTGAAATCTCTAGCAATGACGCTGCCTGTCTCTCTGCCGGCAGGCAGACTGCCACTAATACCACATTCTTTGCTCGCTGACCGTTGCTGCCCATTGCTGCTGGTTTTCTCCATTTTGTTCACAATATAAATTACCTGTGCTGTGCGAACATTCAATGACAACAAATGCCCAGAAAGCAGAAAGCTGCATGGTCAGGGATTTGACTACATGTCTGCGCCAATTGAAACACAGTACAGCATAGCACAGCACAGCAGTGCTGACCACGGCGTAGTACAGGCTGCAGTGTGATCAACGAGGCCAAGGTACGGAGACCAAGCTTAATTAAATTTCAGATATTTTATCAAAATTTACGACACAGTTTCGGGCGACGGTAGTGCCAGTCGTAGAGTCACAGCTGCCACCATGTAGCTATGTATCGTTTGGGTTTCCATCATGTCTCTATAATTTTTCTCTTCTGTCTTTCTGTTCAATAATAACAGAGCTCGATGGCAACGTTGTCAAAACCATGTTGAATTGAGCCGCGGGCCGTTTTCTCGGTTGTGCTCGTTGAAAAATTGGTAAAAACTAAGTCAAGCTCCATTAGAACATAGAAAAGCAAAAATGATTTATGTATGTGTAGCCATGCATCATATTTTTCAGCAGTAGGCACATATAGCATGTTATTGTTATTGGATTTTTTTTTCCCAAGGATTTTCTTTCTATATATAGAAACCTGAGGGAATAAGTAAAAATTTGCGCTAAAAATTAAATTAAAAATATATATATATATTTCGATATCTAAAGCAAAAGCATGTTATTTTATTTATTGCAAAAATAAAAAGCGTATATAAAGTTATATAGTTGGATAACTTGTAGCAATAAATGTTGAAATGACAACAGTAAATATAGCATAAATACGCTTAATCCGTTGCCTCAATTCACATTCCACATTGCCTACTTCTAGGGGCAATAAAGAAGCAAATGGCGCCCATTACTTTTACTTTACGCTGCTCGTAATAAATCAATGTTCTTACTTTGTTTTTTTTTTTTTTTTTTTGCTTTTGCAGTTGCTGTTGCTCAAAATTAGCCAAATGCAAATAACATGTTGTCGCTAATGATTTTACCACAGTAAAAAATACAAAAATGCTTAAGCTCATTCATAATACGCACACACATACACACATATATATATATATATATACACGCAATAAGATATGCTATATGGCATAAACAAAAAAAAAAAAGTATATGCGACTTTTGTTTTTTTTTTGCTTCTTTTTTCAACTATTGCCTCCAGCTGCTTCCGAACATTGCTTATTGCTTTGTACCCTGATGGCGTTACAGTTGCCGCTGTCGTTGCCGCTATCGTTGCTATTGCCACTGGTGGCGCCATAGCGCAATAGCGCGTGCTTTTGGGGCTCCAGGGTAACGGGAAGTATCGAATACCCGGCGTTTTATCAATTGCCATATCGCGTGTTCAGGCGCGCCAAATATTCCAAAATGAAAGAAACAGCAATAACAGGAATTGTGGCAAGTGGAGTCTACTGAATCGAACAATCTATTGTTTGCTGCTACTGCTACTGTTACTACTGCTGCTGCTGCTGTTTCATATTTTATCGGTAGTTGGGCGCTCGAAATGTGTAAATTGTTGCTAACAAGAAACTTGATAGCTTTTTGTGCGATACTCAACTAAGAATTTAGTTTTGCCATTGTTTATTTTCGATATTTGCCATATTTGATAGTCAGTCATTGCGTTGCCATTGGCCATACGTATCATACAACTGAGCTAATCGAACTTTACCTCATGTACATACATTAAAACTACGCATTTAATATGCCACGCCCAAAAAAAAGCCCATACTGCGTATACTCAACTTGATATAAATGAACTGTTTATGCTAATATATGAGTTCACTGTCAGATGCCTAAGTGGGTGGAGTTTATCAATGGATGGAATGAGAATGGGATTGGGATTGGGATTGGGATTGGGATTAGGTTGAGAATGGGAATGGAAATGGGAATGGGATCATTCCTTCATTAGGCAATAGTACAGGCAACACCTGCTGCGCTTATGTATGTATTTGTGTGTATGTGTTGAAATGCGTGCTTTTGTTTGTGTGTGTCAATGTCAAAAGACGTCTTCATATACATATATAAAGTTTCTTGGCAACTACTATACGCCAGTGGCAAATTGCGGCTAATTAACATTTTTTTCAATTTATACCACAGAATATTTGCCAGCATTTTGTAAGGTAAGCCGCAATACACTGCGAGAAATTTAATTCAGCTTTTCCAAAGACTGAAGTCACTATCGTGACTTTAAATTATAATATTCTATAAAAAGAAAATTATATAAAAATTATATTATATAAATATTAGCAAATATTTGTATTTTGAGCAATCTCAAATATTGTATGACAACTTCGATTAGATTTTTGGTTGAGCGTGCGCAAGTAAGACCCCTCCAGGCGGCTTTTGCCGCGCTGCTCAGTGTTTGATCGCCGGAAATCTGTCTAGTTCCGCTTGCCCTGGCGTTGATTATAGTTAATAGATGACCAACTGAAGCTCCCTTCTGGCAGCTAATTCTTTTTCTGCTACTTTTTTTTTCTTGATACTCGAGTATTAGTCGAGCCGTAATTATGCTCTAATTATATGCTCTCTCTCTCTTTTTTCTCTCTGTCTCTCTTACTCTCTTACACTGTAGTATGCTTTTCTCTATGCGCGTGTGAGCAAATGTTTATATCTCTGTGTGTTTTATGTGTATGTGTGTGGATATAAAAATCTCGGCGCTGATGTAATTACAACTTAACGTGGAAAAAGGCTTGAGAGGTGGGTGAACACAGTACAGCTTATTTTAGTTGTGTGTGAAAAGCAAACTGTAAAATGGCATGGAAAAAAGTAAAAATAATTATTTATACATTTTTTATATAAAGAAATATACATTTTATAATTAAAACTTTTACTCTTTTTTTTTTTTTTAATTTCAGTCAAACAATAAATAAACACATGGATATTCGTATTATCTATAAACAGTGAAATAAAATAAATTTATATAAAAATTAAAAAGAACATTTAAAAATATCTTATTCTATAACGATACATATCAATTTTAGTCTGATTTTGGTTTTAAGAAACAACAAAATATAAATACTATATACATATAATTAATAAAAAAAAAATAAAATTTCTAAATAAAAAAATAAAATATAATTCAATTTTAATATATATATATATATATATATACATATATACATGTATG